>JAQZBX010016124.1:0-36821 GCA_029593785.1 Cabassous unicinctus | reverse complement strand
CTGTGTCTGCTTATCTCCCCCTTGCTGTGAGGTCTTGCCGCATCAGCCCACGGCGCCGCGCGAGCCGGCCTGCCCTCACAAGGAGGCCTCGGGACGCGAACCCGGGCCTCCCATATGGTAAACGGGGGCTCTATCCACTGAGCCACACCCGCTTCCCTCTCAAACATCTTTTGATCATCGTTTCTGTTGCTTTTTCCCCTTGGGTTTCTAATGGACTCATATTTAAAAGTAAAAGATGAAGTAGCTGGTTGGGATTCCCACTGCATTACAGAGACAGGTCTTCCACTTGATCAGTGTACGGGTTGAGGGTACATCACCTGCAGGCTTAGCTCTGGGGTGACCAGAATTTTTGTCAGGGATAAATGCTGGGCTGTCTGTAGCAAGGGAGAGAGGGAAGGGGTGCTGGTTCTCTTTAATACTATTAGGGCATATTAGGGATACATGAATACACTGTTTTGTGTATACACATTTAAAGAATCCTCCCGCTAGCTCCACATTTCACCATCCCCTGAGTCTTAATATCTGCTCTCAACTTGGAGCCTTGCAGGGGCTGCTCTGGGTGGATCAGATTCTACCTCCTCTGCAGCCCCCTCCTTTGGGTGTTGTGGGCTGTGGTTCCTTGCCTCTGCTTCATCTGTCAGCAGTCTCCCGTCTACTTTATGCTTCCTGAAATTTGTTGAAATCTCTCATGCGTCCATTACCTGCTCTTCTATAGTTTTTATTGTCATTCTTTGGGAGGTTTAAGAATGAACAGGCATAAAGTCCACCTTCTTAAACAGGTCACGTTATATTTCTGGTCAGGGCACCACTTTTGTCCTTTTACCTCTAAACATTGAAGTCTTTGTATTAGTTTCCTATGGCTGCCATAACAAATTACCACAAATGTAGTGACTTAAAACCACACACTTTATTCTTGTATGGCTCTGGAGGCTACGGTTAAGGTGTGGGCAGGTCTGGTTCCTTAGGGAGGCTCTAGGAAGGAGTCTGTTGTTCCATGCCTCTTCCAGCTTCCTCAGCTTGTGAACATATCACCTCAACCTCTTGCTTCCATCATCACATTTCCTACTTCCTCTTTGTAGTCAAATCTCAATCTGCCTCCTTCTATAAATACACTTGTGATTACACTGGTCTCACCTGAGATGAGACCAGGATCATCTCCTCATCTCAAGATCCTTAGTGGAACCACATTTGCAAAGTCCCTTTTGCCACATAAGGTAATATTCATCTGTTTGCATATCTTTGGGGAGTCTGGTGGTTTGGAGCTGTATGCACCCCGGAAAATATGTTCTTAAACTTAATCCATTCCTGTGGGTATGAACCCATTATAAGTAGGATCTTTTGATGTGGCTGCTTCAGTTAAAGCATGGCCCTTAATCGTATTACTGGAGTCCTTTATAAGCAGAATGCAGTTCAGACAAAGGGAGAAAAAACCATGTGCATTGCCATGTGACAGAGGATCCAAGGACCAAGGATCACCAGCAGCCAGACACAGAATGCCAGTCTTTGGGAAGAAAACATTGCCTTGATGACACCTTGGTTTATACTTCCTTTTAGTCTCAAAATCGTGAGCTAATAAATTACCATTGTTTAACTCATTGCATGGTATTTGCTTGATCAGCCCAGGAGATGAAAACAAGGGGGCATTTTCCAGCCTGCCACCGTCTTCTGTGAGTTCTCCCTTTCTGTTACCACACACATTCCAATCAGTCATCAAGTCTAGTGGCTCTGAACCCTGATTGCATACTAGAATCACCTGGAGAGCTTTAAGACCCACCAGTGTCTGAGTTCCATTTCCAGGCCAAGAGAATCAGAGATTTGGGGGAGTTAAATCTGGCCATTGTTTCTTTTTAACTTTTTATTTTGATAAAATTTCAAACCTACAGAAAAGTTGAAAGACAGGAACAAATAACTCACACATACCCTCGATTCACCAATGTTTATATTTTGTACCATTTGCTTTTTCATTCTCACTTGCGCTCGTCCTTTCTATTTTTCGGAACCTTTTGAGAGTAGTTTCAGTCACCTTTACCTTTTAGTTCCCTACACCCTTAAGTCCTTCAGTATGCAATTTCTAATTTATTTATTTGATTTTAGATATTAATGTTACAAGTTTCTCATTTAACACAAGGTAATAACTACAACAACAATAAATCTGCTTTAGTCAGCGGTTATACTCCTCCCCTTATTTTTGTTCATCCCTCAATCTTGAGGGATTTGGGACCATGTCCACTCTGATGTATACCTTAAGAATAAGGACATTTTCTTTCATAGCCACAGTACTATTACCCAAATCAGAAATTTAACATGGATACAATGCAATTAGCTTTCCCACCAGGGATGTATAAGATGATAACAAGATCACAGCCCCCGCTTTGTTATTGTTTTCTATTTGCCTGGAATACCTTTATTTCTTGACTTTCTGAATTACTTTGCATTTAAGTGCATTTATTATATAGAACATATAGTTGGGTCTTGCTTTGTGAGCCAAATAGAAAAATTTTTAACAAGTAAATTAAGTCCACATATATTTATTGACATGACTGATGTGTTTGGCCTCAACTCTGCCATATTATTTTATGTTACAATTATTATGTTTGTTATCTTACACAACTTGTTTTCCTTGCTTTTTGTTTTTAGCTATCTTGGTATTTAGGAAGATTTATATTTTTGTTTAATGGCTACCTAGTCACCTGTATTTTTATTTAACTTTTTCTCTCTGGTAGCCTTCTAATGTAAATATTAAATGGTATCTTTTGACTCCTACCTATTGACCATATAATAGTCAATGAGCTTATGTGTTAGTAGTTAAAAAAAAATATCTCCAGGTGATTCTATTATGCATCTGGAGCTGAGAACCTCTGGGCAGCTCTCCCATCCATCTTCCCTTTCAGTCTTACCCCACCATTCTGCACCGGCCTTCACCACTCCTCACACATAAATCCCCCTAACTGGCTTTTCCTAGACTCTATCCCTTCCATCCGGTCTAAGTACTAAAACCAGAGTAATCTTTCTAAAGTTTCAGTGTGTGTCATTTTCTCCACTCTTTAACAAGTCATCAGTGGTTCTCTTCCGTTGCCTCAGTGAATTGACTTGGGTCCTTGCTCTCTCTTACCAGGTATGTGATCCTTGGTAAGTAACTTAAGGGACTAGCATAGTTGCTGGATCACAGAAAGCGCTCCACAAACATCCTTCCTCGAGCTCTGCTCTCCCACCGTTTCTGTCTGCTCACCCACCCTCTTGGCCCACCCTCCTGACCTCTCCTGCCAACTCCCATATCCATCCTGGGGTTTTAAAATCCGACTTATCTTTCAAGACCAAATTCAAATACCACCCCTATCCTGCGTGCTTCTGAGCACCCACGGCCCTCTTTCCTAACATGTAGAAACTTTTAGTGGCTATTTACTTGGATTCTGCCTCTTTTTACAAAAGGGGAAATGAAATTAACTAAATGGAAGCAGAAACTCATGGAGAGGTGAAGGAGGGAGCAGACTGAACACTTCATATCAGAGAATTGTGGGATTACATCTTTTTCTTTGAAACCATGTAGCCTTGTTTGAACACCCTTGTATGGTGAGGTGAGTTATACATTTACACATTTTACAAACCTGTTATACTGTAAGCAACTCGAGGGCAGGGATTGTGTTGTAAGCATTTTTTGTACTTCATACAACATTCATACAATAGCAATAAATATTTGTTGTGTGATAGGGTCTGTCTATCTAATAATAGCTGACTCTTATTGAGTGCTTTTTATTTGTTTGGCCCAGTTCTAAATACTTTCCATTAAATCTGTAACCATATGAAGCAGATCCTATTCTTAGCTGCATTTTACTATTATTAGGCTCTGGAACGGAGGATCAGAGAAACGAAGCCACTTGCCTAAATTCACACAGCTGGTATGCAGCAGAGACTGAGCTGGGGCATGAATCTGTCTTCAGAATTCCTGCTACCATGTCAGCCACTGGCCCTCAGGGATGGACTAGCAAAATACTGTCATTTAATTATGTGCCTGAAAAGTATAATGGTTCATATTCCATTTCCAGATCACATTGATATTTTCCGTTTCACCAGATTTCTAAGAAAAAGAATGTCAGTGGTCCCCTCAGTGTTAACCAGGTGGGCTGAAGCGGCAAAGGGGTCAGGACCTCTGCATTTTAAAGCTGACCCTGCCGCTTACTTGGGTGTGGCCTTGGACAAGTCACTTAACCTTTCTTGTTTTTCATCCCCCACTTCTATTATTGGGCATTTACATAGGATTTGTTGCCATAGTGATAGAAAATAAGACTGACCTATCTCCCAGGAGTGAGTGTCATGGGGATTAACTAATTTACAGCTGTGAAGAGCTTTCAGCATATGAACTGCTAAACAACAGTGAGATCGTAAAGAGAATTTAAAGCACCACCAGCTTGTGGAGCGTGCCCATTTGATGCTCATCATTATATGTTTAACTATTAGTATTACTACTCATAATAAACTTTTATGAGGTACTTTAGGTGGTTGAAGTGATTTTATGAGAGCTAATTAGTTGTTCCAACCAGCTCTAGGAGGTAGGTCAGTATTTTTATCATCCCTGTTTTGGAAATTACATTAAATCGGTACATGCATCATTTAAACAATCTTAAACTTCTTGATATTTGAAAGCGTTCCATGATTGGAGACAATACTCATGCAGATTCCACAGCTGACATAAAGCTCCAATTGTAGATCAATGGAAGATCGGATTATGTTTTTGGTTCCCAAGTTACAACATTGGCAAGTGTTTTTGTTTTTAATCCTTTTTAATGTCTGCTCACAAACTATGTGCCAGTTCCTGGACTATGTTCTTTGTGTATAAGTCAGGGTACGTTTGGGAAACCTTTAAATAGTTCAAATAGAGGGAGTTTAATAAAGAAATTGGTCATACATGTTTTGGGTGGGTTATAAGAGCAAATGGGAGGATTAGGTGCTAGAGAAGCAATTAAGAAGTGGTGACACCCAGAAACCAGTAACTACAGGAATCGGTCTCACTCCTAAGGCTGGGGGATCAAAATGGAGGAGTCAAGTCACTAGAATCCAAGAGCACACTTGCTACTGGGCTGGGACCACGGACACAGGCTCCGTTACAGGAGCTAGAATCACAGCAGGGAGGCAACCACTTCCAGAGATGCTGCTGGAGCATGAAAGAAAAACACCTTCTCCCCTGCTCCCAGCCTCTGACCTTACCTCAGTGCTTCATGTTGGTAGAAACCAACTGGAAGTCAGAGGTGAGGGAGCCTGGGAAGTGTGGATTACAGGTCCCTATCTCTAGCCCAGTGGAGAAGGGGATGCAGGGGTGAGAGAAAGAAGATAAGTAAACAGCCCCTCTTGTAAATTCATTAGTTCCTGGACACTCTCCAGAAACTTGCCCCAAGGCTCTTATACCAGCAAGTGGTGGGCCTGCTTGCTGTTCAAATTCAGGTGCACCAACTCCAGGGCGCCACCTTTGGTTGCTCTTAATCTTCGTGTCCTCACTTTCCCAGTGAGGGTTGGACGGCAGATGGTAAGGACATCTCTCTCTCTCTTACCTTCAGGGGATGGGATGAGGATCGCTAACGCAATTTATTTATGAATCCAAACAATAAGGAGAGATTTCTCTTCCCTTAGAATGAAGGGAAAAACTTCGTGAATTAAGACTATGGCTGAAAATTGAGGGTAAGAGTGAGCCATCTTTCAGTTGGTGGTTGCTTTACAGAACAGGTTCAAGCACTTGTAGCTTTTAATTTATCCTGCCAGGTTTCAGTCATACAACCCTTGTTTTCAAATAAGGATTTGTTACATTTTTATTAATAATCCCATCTTATAGAAAGGGAAACTGAGCTATCACACATGTACATTAAATAGTTGGTTAGAGAAAAATAATGGATGCCCATTCTCCTGACTTCCATTCTGAGTGGGCATGGTAGTGTATCAGAAATAGCATTCCTGCCGAGGTAAACTGAGGCAAGTCATTTACCTCTCTGAGCATCTCAGTTTCTTCCTTAGTAAGAGAGGAGTACTTGTGCATGTGAGCAAGCATGTGAGCTTGAGGATTAATTGCTATAATACATGTCAAAGTGCTTGGGAAAATTTAAAATGCTGTACCAATGTAAAGGGCTACTGTTAAGTTGCCTTAATGCCACCTGGACTGTATAAAAATAGGGCCTCTGCAAATGTTGTGAAACCCTTATTAGGAAACATGACTCTGTGGCATCCTGTCGTTAGTCACTCCCTGATGTCATGAATGGTACTTAATGTCTGTGCTACCCTTCCCCATCGGAGGCAATGAACTCATTCTCGTGGCCTGTTTTCCCAAGTAACAGTGGTATCATTTCTATTGCTTTGAAAGAAGCTATGTTGGAATCACTTGCTCCCATACCCCTACCTTTCATCAATCTCTTTTTGGCTGCAGAACCCCATGGAGGGAGACAATATCCAAATTGCTTGCAATCCAATAACAGCCCAGACAACAAGAAAAACAATGATAACAAACCTAAACCAAAAATACTGGATCTTAAGTGACTCATGCGTTGGAAGATGAGCCGCCGTTTGCAGGGATCCTTGTACCACTTTGATCTGTTTGTTTAGGATGCTGGGCTACGGTTGTCATCTCTGGGAGTGTTCTCTTTTCTTGGCAGCGATCCACCCATTATAAACTGTGATCCACCCTTTGACCGAACTGGGTTGGCAGGACTTTAGCTCTGCTACCCCCTGTCCCTGTGTGACCCCAGTGACTGAGGCCATTCAGGGCCAGGGGCACATTTTTGGTGAGGTCTGGGGCTGATTACCCCTCCTTTTGGGCAAATTCCAGAGTCCAGAGGCCATTGTCGTGCCCAGACTGATACTCCTGCCCAGCTGAATTTGGCACATTTCCATCTGTCTAGTGGTCCTAATGTGAACTGGAAGGAGGACCCAGAGAACCACGTGATTCCTGATTTCCCAGGCATCCCCCTTCGTGTCAATGAACACTACATAAGAATGCTTTATCATGCCATCAGGATCGAGTATGCAGCTGTATCCAATGGAGCAAGGTGATAGACAATAATGGTTCCATTAAATTCCACCCTTAATAATTCATGCACTGGGAAGGAGCTACAGGACAGACCAGTTAGTCTGCAACTTCCCCATGCCACAGATATTTCAAAAACAACTTGTGGGTAAATAATACAACTCTCCAAAATTAATGTGCTTACCAAAAGGCAACTGTACCCAAAGGAAGCACTTCTGTTTGCATTTAATTGATTTAAAATTAGCGTTCCCTTCCTTTTGATGGCTCCATTCTTGTTTACTGGGAAAACATTTGCAGCAAAACACATACTGCACGTGTACCTGGGCATCTGATATTCTCACTGGCAAATACTCTCCACCAGAGTGCCTAGATACATATTTGCCTCAGAGACCTGAACCACTCTGAAGGAACCGTTGAGTCTCCCAAGGAGATGCTATCTTTACTTGACAAGAACACAGCTGCTTTTTCAAATCATCTTTCAGAATAGTCCTAATGATGTTGCTGGTCTTCTGAAGCTGCCAGACTGTTGAAAAGCAGCAGAGAGTATAATCTATTAGGGAAGTGTTGACTGTTAAGCTCTACTGTTGGCTCCCCACCCACTTTTTCCCTTTATATTTTGGAGAAATGGAGAGTAAAGGAAGAGAAGGTGAATTGGTTGTTTGACAAGGACCCTTACTCTAGAAACAGACTGTTGTTGTTGCAATCCTTTTGTTCCTTTTCCATCTGAAAGAGATTTCTTTCAGGGACTTTGTAGCCTGCAGAGGAGTCTAAGGAATGGGTGATGGCAGCAAATGATCATTTTAATAAAAATTCTAATTTACCTTACAGTACCTATTCCTCTAGCAGTTTAAAAACAAACATATGGGGGACAGATGTGGCTCAAATGGTTGGGTGTCCGTCTCCCATATGGAGGGACCCGGGTTCGATCCCTGGGACCTCCCAGTAAAAAATAAAAAAATAAAATAAATAAATAAATAAATAAAAACATATATATATATATATATTTTTTTTTTTGGCAAATTTGATGCTTGTTCAGTGTAGAAAATAAGAGTAAACAGAAAGAAGAAAATAAATATCAGCCTTAATCTTACCACCCAGAGGTAATTCCTTAATGTTTCTTCTAATATAACTTACAATGTAATTGTAATATTTTAGCAAAAAAGGGATCATATGGGCTATCCTATAAATAACTTTTTTCACTTATTGTATTACAAGCATATCTCCATATTCTTCTTCTACATTATTATAGTGATAGCGTTAGAGAATTTCATCATGTGATGTACCAGGCCCTATTGTTGGACATTTAGATTACTTCCATGTTTTACCGATTTTAATGTTATGGAAAATATTCTGGAGGCTACAGTTTGTTGTTGTTTAGATAAATGATTAGAAATGGAATGTCTGAATCGAGGGTTCTGCAAAATTTTTTGGCTTTTGATATGTATTATTAAATTTCCATCTGTAAAGTTTGTGCCAATTATTTTCATCAGAAGTGTAAGATAGTGGCTATTTCCCCATATCTTTACCAACAACGGGCATTTCAAAATATCTTCCCAACCTTACGGGGACAACTGAGTGAAGAAAAGACCACTCAAAATCCATGCAACTCTAACAGGAGCATGAACAAAAAAACATGATTGGAACTTTGGTAGATTCTTGGCAAACCTGGGTATTTATCATGGCCAGAAGCTGCCTTGGGGGGGTGGTATTAAAAAGGTACAAAAACAATAGAGGAGATGCTGACTCGAGGGCACTGAGATAATGTAGACCAAGTGGAGCTCTGAGCCAGTGGGGCTGCCATTAAGTTGGACACAGGGAAGTGCAGCCTGCCACAAGCTGAGAGCCATGCAGGTACTTATTTTTAATTTTTAAAACTAGAGCTAATAGGGTTCCTGCCTATACAACAGCCAAACCAAGGGCTTCTCCTTTTATTTCCTCCTGGTTTCTGGTTCCTCTAACCCAAGAAAAACCATGTATAAACTAACACGACTTTGGTATATTACAGACATAATTTCTCCCCTATATTAATCATGTATAAGTAATGGGTGTTAGAGAAATATATTTTGAAGCAGAACTGTTTGTAACCCACTCAGTGACCTTTCCTTAACTGTAAGGGAGTTGGAATAGATCTAAGGCTACAGTCTCCCCCCTCCCAGGGGTGGAGGTGGGGCTGTGGGGCTGGGCTCATTGGGGTGGTAATCTAGCAGGGATCGGGTACTGTACCTTTCCTTGCTTTAACACATCAGCTCTGGTTTTTATTTATTATGGATGATTTTATTTGGAGAAAAGGTCCTTCATCTTAAAAGATTAGAAAACCTTTGAACAGTGATATTAAGCTCCCTTCCTATTGTAATTCCATGATCTCTAAAGTTGGCTTATTATCTGTGTGGGATTTTGTATAGTTTGCAATACTCTTTAACGTACATATTCTCATCTATTCTATGTATTCACTCCTCGGAGTAGTAAGGAAGCATATCATTGCTCCCATTTCATAGATGCAGAAAGATTACGTGTCTTCCCAAGGTTACAGTGAGACAGAGCTAGAACTTGAACTCAGGTCTTCTGACTCCAAGCTTCACCCTGTGAGAGGGAGTTAAGTGTTTCATTCTTAGAAACATTAAAAAATAAAATAAAATAAAATAAGGAAAAGAGTAGTAATCCTAATATTTAAAAGTCTATTTAAAAAGTAAAAGTTACATGAGTTTTTATTTTTGAAAAGTTAATTTTATGACTATTTTCTATATTCTTGTTATTTATCTTACAAGAGTTTATGGTTTTTTTGTACATAATGTCTAGAATGGCCATTATACATCTAGTGAGCTTGAATAGAGAGCCATCATTTTATGAACTGCAAATAAACACAGAACTCTGTGAATTAGCCTACCCTAGTTATAAGCAAGGAATCTAAGGGAAAAGGTTTCTTGAGCTTTGAACTTACAAACTTACACTGAGGAACTGGCAAATATTATATCTTCCCAGAATACACATTACTTTCTCTTTTTCCAATCTTCATATTCCTTTCATATCCAGTAACAAATTATGCTTTCCTTTCTTCATTTCCATCATCTTTTATTTCATGAAATAGAATTTTGTGGATTGTTAATACACATTTAGGGAAGCGGATGTGGCTCAAGAGGTTTGGTGTCCGTTTACCATATGGAGGGACCAGGGTTCGATCCCCGGCACCTCCTGGTAAAAAAAAAAAAATACACATTTAAATAGACTCCCAGTTTCTACCCTTCACCTCACATGAATTGACTGTAAAAGACTTCTTCTCCTATTTGAATTTCAGTCTGTTTCCTATTCAAAAAAGGTTATCTGTGACCTAGAACCTTTGGTTTTATTGATTGCTACTTGAAAGTGGCTCTTATGCATTGTTTAACTATTTTGAATATAACCTAATTGTACTCCAGGGCTCCTAGAAATACAGGAATGACTCTATGGTCTTTTATTTAATTTCTGTCAAGCAGACAAGATGGTCTATTGAAAACAGAATAGTCTCTGTCTCTCTCTGTCCTTATCTCTGTCTTTCTCTCTGTTTTTCTCATTTCTTCACTTCTTCAGCACTTACACTCCCCATCTTGGCTGCAAGAAATCTCAAAGAGGAAACCAGAAGCCATCTCTGATTTGGCTTTTCTCTGCAATGGTTTATAGGTAGCTCGGTGGGTTTCCTAGTGATGGACACACCCTTTTCCTTTCACAGATTTGAAGTAAAGAATAATCAAAGACAGCATTCCTCCTTTAGGCAGGGAAAGCAATTGCCTGGATCCAGGTATATCTTCTGATTTTATAGATGTACAAACCCACCAAAGCTTAATGAAAAGGAACTTGGAAGGAGAGGAAGAGTATCAAATTGCTTTTAGTCTTCCTACTTGCTTACTATTAGGTGCAAATTTGTGTGACTGATTTAATGGTTTCCCTTTATGATACTGTTAATCACAGTAATTATAACTTACATTTGCATTGTACTTTACAGTTTTTCTTTTAAGCATTTCTGTATCCATTATCTTATTAGATCTTCACAACAAACTTGGGAAGATATGCTTGCCAGGAGAATGGTTCTCCGACTGCGAAGGTCATCTTCTTTGAGCATACAGCTTTAAGAAGGGACCTGTGAGGAAGGTTGAGGCAGGAAGGGGACCTGAGCCATGCAGCTCAGCCAAATCCACTGGGGTTGGACACATGTTGCCCCACCCTGCCCCTCCACATGCTCAGTGGGAGTACCCAGCCTTGAAACCATTTAGTAAACTATCACTTAAGTCCCATTGAATTGCTTTGCTGAATAAAGGGTCACAGCCAATGAGCCAGTCCTGGATCTGCCACATTTCTTACCTATCACATGGGAGATCCCTTAGCTCATTCATCAAGATCATTCTCTGCATAGTTTTTATTATTAATTGTAATTATGCCCTAAGCTCCTGCCCCAGCTCTAGCAGGTTTAACTGCTCTAAGAATTTACAGTTCAGTTCCTACAGAACTACAGGTGAAGTGGATGGTGACTGGAGCACCTGCATTGATTTTCTTTCTTATATCCAACTGAAGTGTAGCCCCAAATTTCTATGGAACCTAAAATTATTAGCTGTGGAACATCAAAATCCTTCTTAACCTCCCCCCAACCCCACCCCATATATGTGTAGCAGCACATTGCCCTTTTATCCAGCCCCATTCTTAGACAGCACAACTACTATTCTTTCTTATTTATGGATGAGAAAACTATAAGAGGTTACATAACTTGCTCACGTAGCCAGAAATTGGTGGACCTGGGACCAGTGCTCAGACCCTGTAGCTCATGAACTAGTTGCCTCCCTATTATATAGTAGGATACAATTTGGTGCCTCTTCCACCCTTCCTGCTTTTTAAAATGTTTCAGAAACAGGCAAAGTTCTGACAAAAAATTTTACCAAAGTATTGTTCATTATTTTGCCTTTTCATACTGAGCATCAAGGTCATTGAGAGTCAAATGCCTTGGACTTTCTTCCCGTCCCACTCTTCCCTTCTCTGAGAATTGTCTTCTAAACACAGGGGCGGATCCTGACAGCCATGTTTATAGCTCATGACTTCACCTTCTTACCACGGCTACTTAGAGCACAGGTGAAGCACAATGTACGAAACTGCCCTTCCTGGAAATGTGGAATTGGAATGGATGGATGTTAGTTATTCATTTTTTGGGTTCTTTGAACCAAGCCACCATGTTTGAACATATAAACATTAAGCAGAGAGTAGAGAGCGAAGAAGAAAACAGGGGAAAGAGACATGAGAGGCCATGAGCGCTGGAGGAATAAGGCTAGGCAGACAGCAAGAACAGCTGCCTGGTTTCTTAATTGCTATTTTAGTTACCGGCCAGCTACACAAGAAGCCAATCTCCACCCCCCCCACCCCCCGCTCCCACCCTCTGTACTGCCTGCCCTTGTATTGTGGGAGACACTCCAGGATTCTTTCCAATAAACCCTTGATTTTGCTTAAGTTATGCTAAAGAGGGTTTCTAATACTTGCCATCCAAAGAGCTTTAACTTGAATGTTCTGGAAAATACTCTCTTGAATTAATGCTCCAAGCATTTTGGTCATTAGCTAGGGGTTGGAAATATCCTGGCCGTGGCTGTGCACACCCTCTGTTGCACACATGCTCAGGGGGGCACGTCCTGTAGCCCCTGCCCAACAGTGTGGTCAGGAGGCTCTGCGTTCCTCAGCTCTGCCTGGCCTCGCCTTTTTCTTTGTCCTGAAGCTATCTGTGAAGAGGACAGTATCCAGCCTGATACTGGGATAATTTATCCTCATTGACACCCTCTCATAATTCCCTGGTGCTGCCAATGCCCATTTCCTTTTTCTTTTGCAGTCACCCTGTCACTCATTGTTTGGTAATGACTAGTTGGCAGACATAGAGAAGAGAAGTGGCAGCCAGCCTGGTCTACAGACTGGAAAGAAGCATGCTTTCTAGAGAATGAAAACATTATTTGGTAAGCACTGAGTATTTCTCTTTCAAAGTCCTGCTGAGCTCCTTCTGTCTTTAGAGTGTCTGTGCTTTCCTTTGTCATTTTCTCCCTCCTCCTTTCCAGATGGAGACTGGCAGGGTCGCCTCATTTGGGGACAGGGCTTCTTAAAGGTAGGTGTGGACTCTAGGGGAGATTCTAATATGATCTCTGGGCAGCAAAATAGTAGAGAAAGTGTAAACGTAAGAAAACAATAGGCTGCTATTTGGAAATCTTTGAAACCCTCACAGATTTTTCTAGAGAAAGCCAGTAATTAGCAAGAGGTATTGAGTTCTTTCTGATCTCCATTCAAAAATGAAACCCAATGGAATGAACTTACCCTGGCTTGTACTTAATATCTGTTCCAGGGAAGGACCGGATGCTTGACACCATTTCTCTCATTTCCTTCCTGATCAACTGGGAATGGTTTTTCCACCCAACTCTCTCCAGACCTCCGGGCAGCTGAGGCCTGCCCTCCGAGGCCAGGCCTTACCCTGTCTCTAGGAAGAATAATGTTGCAACCTTTGACAATAATGCCAACAATTCTTTTACTATTCACTCTACACCAAGCTGTCTTCAAAGCCCCAGTCAAAACTCCACTCAGGTTTGTGCGGGCCTCTAAGCACTTCTCAGCCAGAAGAGGGCGTTGCGTCCTGATTTTTTTTTTCCCCTTCTAAGCTAAGCGAAAGCCCTAAAAGAGCTTTTAGATCCACACTGTTTTCCAAGCGTAAATAACAACACAACAACAAAAAGTTCATCTGTTGAAGACAAATAGTCAAAATAAATATTAGTAAACACCAAACAGGCAGCTAGCACAGAACACTACTGCTAAGTGAACTGGGGGCTGACAACTTCCCGTGACCATATTTCTTATGCTGCTTGCTCAGGTTAGAAACGAAGTGACAGAAAAATGCAGCAAGGGCGTCTTGTGAGCGAGGAGCAGGGGATAATATATTTGTTTGTACTATGGGATTGCAGTTCTACTAGAAGGAACACTTGACATTTTGATGAGTGCCTCCAGGGAGAAAAGGTACTAACTTCAGAACTTAGTTTTAATTATACTAAGGAGATTACATTATTCAAAAGCATCCCACTGGTAAGGTGCAACATTTCCTGAAACGGTTTAGTGGAAAATGCCACATTAATCAGTTCAATATTTCACTCAGAAGGCTTAATGATGGGAGAAGTTTAAAGTACCGTGACACGATAATGCAGAAGGGTGGGGGGCTAGAATGTTCACTTAGAGAGAAAAGGCTTAGTTGTTGGTCCCTCTTGTGTCTTTCTCCATTAAAAACTGTGGTAGAAACCCAGGAGGGATCAACACGTGGGACCCCACTATTCCTAAAATAGAAGAACCCAGGAATGGCAGCAGCTACTATGTGAGAAAATATGTTATGGCCAAGGCAGGTCCTCTGCCCAGCTGTTCCAATCGGCCCACACAGCTTACCTGTCTGCTCCTCATTATCTGGCCTAGGTTGGTGATGAATAGTTCCCCATCCAGACAAAAGATCTTTGTAAAGTCGTGCCATCTGACTTTAAAGGGGGATGGGGGGAAATGAGATTCTGGAGCATCCTGTGTTCTTATTCCCACCCTTTCTCCCATGATCTGATTACCATGTCTAGTCTTCAAAATTTGAATGAGAATCTGGCCTGAAAGTCAGAAAGGCTTGTGCTCAGCAGATGGCCTCTGTTACCTGAAAGGTGGCCAACTTGCACACGCATATGGAGATGCTGAAAGACTAAGCTGATGATGAAGACTGGAAATTCAGTCCAGATCGTATTGTTTGTAAACATACAAATCAGCCGCATGGTTAGTCAAATTAGAGGAACAATTAAAAAACAACAACAACTAATCAAAAGTAATTGTTCTCATGAGGTAGCAGTGCTTTGCAAATAACTGTGGGGTCTTAGTGGCCTCCTGTGGGAAGTGAGTGAGGGGCACTGGGTAAAAGACTGAACCGATTTTGTTAAAATTTTTAAAAATCTAAGTGCTAGTTTAATTTCTTTTTAGCGCTCACCACAAAGAAGCCCAACTGCCTTGAATTAAAAACTAAAAACCGGAGAGCGAATGTAGCTCAGTGGTTGAGTGCCTGCTTCCCATGTACAAGGTCCCAGGTTTAATCCCTGCTCTCTCCTAAAAAAATTAAATTAAAAATAAATAAATGAATAATAAATAAATGGGGGTGATCATCATCCTGTTGTTCCTCTATTGAAAACAAAACAAAACAAAGCAAAACAAAAACTCAAACTAAAAGCCAACACTAAAGTAGCATAGCTAGAGAGTCTAGAATATTCATCGTATGACATTTCCCCACCCTTTTTTCTTTTCCCTGTTTCTTAGTAAATGTTATCACAGATTTGTACTACGAGTATGCTGCAGGCTCCCTCCTGTTTTAGGTACCAGAGTCATCCTTGTTTTTGTCTTCAAACTTGCCACATCTACCAATGACATTTCTTTTCTTCCTACAAGTCACCTTGTTTCTTTCACAGAAGCAGGTCCCTGTATAGCTTTACTCTCTTGTGTATTTCCTTTTACTTATTTCCTTCTAGGCAACTTTCTCCATTGAAGGAGACTAACCTTAGTGTTCTAAGAAATACTAGTTTACTTTGCCTAATTCAAGAATTTCCAACCTTTTAATGGTAGTATTATCCCATTCTTGCTCTACTCTTGTTTTGCTTTAGAAACCCTATCAAAGTGATGTTCTGTAATATACATTTATTGAAAAAAATCATAGTGAATCTGAATTTTGTTTTAAGAAGCATACAACAGCCCACCAAAATTGAATGAGAGCCCCGGAAAACCAGTAACTATGATTTCACCATTAAAATTACTCTTTAGATGTCATGCTACCAAGGTTGATACATACCACACATGCTTGAAGGAGATGAAAGTTGGAGTGTTCTACCTCCTAGTCTGGGGCTCCCATCACTGTCTAGATAGTGTTGGAAAATCATGGCTGGCTGTTACAATTGTTGGGTTGCTTTATTGATTATCACATAAAGTCCTTTGTGAGATTTTGGGCTAATTCTTCAGAAAAGATTGAATGCACAGTCTTTGATTAGCTTGTTTGGAGCTCCATGTTGGTTCCTTCTTGTGAGCCCCATGGCTGGTCCTGACACAGCGGCAGGGATGCTGAGACCTACGTGGCTATCACCTGCTTTCTTGTCTTGACCACTGCTTTCCAGGGGCTGTTCCACTCTTCAAATCTGGATAACTCTATGGATTTTTACTGAATGGATTTTCTAAGCCTCATAACTATACCCCCATCTTAACAAAAAAGATAGAAAAGTGTGGAATACTGTATTATAACAGAAAACAAAATTCTAAATGCTAACTCACCTAAGAATCGCTGGCTATGGAATAGCAAGAGTTTAATTTCCTAGGTTGCTCAAATGCCATTAAATGGGTTGGCTTAAACAATGGAAATTTATTAGTATATAGGTTTGAGGCTAAAAGAAAGTCCAACTCAAGGCATCATCAAAGTGATGCTTTCTCTCCAGACTGTGTTGTTCTGGGCCTGGCTGCTGGTAATCCTTGACTCCTTTGGCACATGGTAAGGCACATGGCAGCGTCTCCTGGTTCTTCCCTTCTCTTCCAGGTTCCATTGATGTAACTTCTCGCTTCCTGTGGCTTTCTCTCTCTCTGTCTCTCTCTGAATTTCATTCCGCTTATAAAGGACTCCTTTAATAGGATTAAGATGCATCCTGAATGAGGTGGGTCACACCTTAACTGAAATAGCCTTGTCAAAATGTCCTATTTACAATGAGTTCACACACACAGGAATGGGTTAAATTTAAGAACATGTTTTTTCTGGGGTACATACAACTTGTAACCACCACAGCAAGCTATAGTCAAACTGCTTTGAAATATGGAAGTGCTCATCAACTATAATTGGTCTTTTTTGTGGGTTTAAAATAGCTGACTTGGAATTTCGTACAAGAGGCTGGAGGCAGGAAAAGATAGAGGACACCTCACCCTTACTCTATACAGTAGAGGATCTGGGTTTTAATCCTGTGACTGTCTTTCCAAAGTCCCTGATGCACAATTACCTTTTATGACTTTATGAATCGTTGCTGCCTCTTGTCATGAACTGGTGCTGGCTGCTGGCATGACCTCCTCCTGTGCTGATAATCTCCTCTCTTATTATTTTCTCATCTCACGATGTAATTTCACTACCACCTATAATAAAAGTCATTTACCGTAAGCAGTTATCTGCCTGTTATTGGGCAGAGCTCATCTATTCTTCAAAATGGAAGCTAAGAGAGCTCTGGTCTTCCAAAATATTTTTTCATGTCTTTGGGCTTCAAAACCTTCTACTTGACTCACACTATATGCAAAAATATTGCCAAGCTTCAACTGTTATCTTTTTTTCTTTTCTTCAACATCCCAGTTTATTGTACTGCTTGGTATCTCTAAAACCATTACATCTCCTTATCACAAATATTCTTATCCTAGTTGTGAGCAGCAGTTTTTGCATGAAAATTAATCCAAGAAAATAAAAAAAAAATTTGAAGTTGCGTTTCTCTATAAATTCCATCTATTTAAAAATCAGAAAATGCTGTATCTATAAATGCCCTTTAATATTCTTTTATCACTGCATTACCACTGAATGGCTGCATTACTTTTTTGCTAAGATTTCAGAAATTACAAAATTAGTAAGCACAGTAGCTGTGGTTCTTAACCTTACCGCATTTTAGAATCACCTGGGAACACTGTATAGCTCAGTTGCCCAGGCTACCCCCTAGGAGATTCTGATTCAAATTGGTCTTGGGCTTAGAAAACCTTTCATAATAACTTTGAGAACCATTGCAGGGGAATATCAGGTTGAACACATATCATTACTGAACAGCATACTTTGAAACTGGTTCATTTTATCTTTCTTTAATGGATCTACTAAGCTGTTTAATTAAGAAATGTGTTTTGCCTTGTGGTATATCTTACTTTGTATTCTCCAAGCAAGAACTTAAAAAAAATTTTTATTTAAAATAAGAAAAACATCATGTTTAAAACAAAGAAGTATTTCTCAATGCCCTTTCTTTAAAATGTAAAATTTTATGTCACCCTTTACTTTTTTACAGCAATCATAACAGGGGTTTACATTTTGTTTAGGAAATGGTTCTTCTCAATTTGGACTACTTATTAAAATAAAAAAATACCTACATGTTAAGATCCAGCAACTTCATTTCCAGGAATCTTTCCTGCAGAAATGCTTGTGCACGTGTATGAGGTTTTTCACAGAAGCATTGAGCGCAAAAGCAAAACAACAACAACAACAAATGACAACAAAACCAAAATGACTATTACTGGGGCAATGGTTAAATAAATTTTGGAACTGTGTGCAATGGAAGAATATTCAGCTTGTAAAAATGAGATATGTGTCTGTCTTAGAAAGGTGTCCATGATATATTTTAATTGAAAAAAAAAAACGAAAATAAGATGAAACAAACTTTAAACAGTATGATTCCCCTCTCCCTCTTTTTAAAAATAGAACACTCTCTGTGTGTGTGTGAGTGAGTATGTGCTTGTGTGTATTTGTGTGGTATGTAAAGGTGTATAAGTCTGGCATGATAAGGGGTCCTCCACATTGCTAGCAGGTTATTTCTAGGGAACGTGATGAAGGAGCAGGCTGAAGGAGCAGGCTAAGGAGGGATCTCACTGTCTTACTGTATCATTTCAAATTTTTCTTCAGTAAGCATTTGTTATCTATATAGTTAAAAAGCAAAATGGAAGGATAAGCTAAGCATACAACCCAAAGTAGAAAACAGCCATCTTCAGACCTCAGTTTCAGGCTGGACAGCCCCTCCCCTCCCTAGACGGGCAGAATACCTGGGTCCAGGGGCTGGGCAGGTCTAGAAGCCACTTCCCCCAAGGCACCCTGGCCCCACTGGCCGGTTCCTGTCTCCTCTCCATCCCTCCCACTTTTCTAGACAAGCCATTTGGGCTGCCTGGCCGCCAGCTGGCAGCTCTGCTTCTGGTGGCCTGATGTGGTGATGCTCAGTGTGGCCCTGAGCGAGGGAAGGTGGAGCAGGTACTGTGGGTCCCATCTCAAAGCTGGGCGGGCCTTGCTGCTGCCCTCCCTGATGCAGATGCCATGCACCCCTCGCAGAACTAATAGAGAGGAGAGACTGGCTCTATCAGTTTTAGGTCTTCTCTTTAATTCTCATTATATTCTACCACCCAATTTCCCAGGGTAATTGCCAGCTTTTATAGAATGCTCAGGATATGCCAGATACTCTATTATCTCTATTAATTCTCACAACCACCTGTGGGATAGGTGCTATTGTTACACACACACACACACACACACACACACACACACACACACACCATTTAACAGATCATGGAACTGAGGCACAGAAAGATTAAGTAATTTACTCAAAGGCATACAAATGGCAAGTGGCAAAGGCAGGCTTGAACCCAAGAGCTCATCACCCTGCTCTGTCCATACTCCTCCAACCCCTACCACGCCCACAATCTTTTGCAGTAATAAAGCAGTTTGTGAAGAGAAAATGAAGCACCATTTACGGAATATGCTTTACTGAATGGTTGCATTGCTTTTGAGCTAAGGTTTCAGAGATTACAAAATCAGGAAGTACTATAGCTGTGGTTTGCAATCTCAATGTACATCAGAATCACCTGGGAACATTATAAAATTCAGTTGTCCAGGCCACACTCCTTTCTTCCTTTAGGAGAGAAAGGTCTTGGAAAATAAGATGGCTTTAAAAATAAGAATATAATGGAAGCAAAGCCATAAAAAGATATCTGGACACATCTATTTCACTGAATTATAAGTTTTCAATTTTTTTTTTGCTTTGATAATATTTTCCTGGTGTTCCACTGAAAACTCCCTCTCAAAAATTTGCCAACATGATTTAGCTCCTATAGGAGAGGGAACATAGCATAATGGTAAAAACATGAACTTGAGCTAGTCTCTGAGATTGACTCTTGGCTTCACCAATTATTAGCTGTGTGGTCTGGGGTAAGTTACATCACCTCTCTGTGCCTCAGTTTTTTCACCTGTAAATTGGAGGCTACGAGTAGTACCAATCTCTTAGTGTTGCTATGATGATTAAATTAATGATATCATTAAGCACTTAATGTCTAGCACAAGATAAGTACTGTAACATTTTTTTTAAAAAGATTTATTTATTTATTTATCCCCCCCTTGCTGCTTGTGTTTGCTGTGTCCATTCGCTGCGTGTTTCTTCCGTGTCTGCTTATCTTCCCTTTCCTGCTGCATCAGCCCACCGTGCCGCGCGGGCTGGCCTGCCCTCACAAGGAGGCCCCGGGAAGCGAACTTGGGGCCTCCCATATGGTAAACGGGAGCTCTATCCATTGAGCCACACCCGCTTCCCTGTAACATATTTTTAATAATTAAAATAATTAATAATAAAGTACAACCCAACCAACTTTTGTTGACTCTAACCCAATGATTTTTTTAAGGGGAAGAAAAAAAAAATAGCCCCATATTTCTTGAACTTCTCTTGCAGCTAGAATAATTGGTACCAAATGCAGCCTTTAGAATTTCCAGGTAAGTAAAAATCTCCTTCTAATTCAGGTAGATGATCATGATTCTCAAGAAATGGATTCTGGGTCCACAGGGAGCTGGGCTTAATAACAAATGGGAAACAGGCCCCAAAGCCAGCGTGTTCTCAGCAAGGTACTCGGGCTTCTGGGGCTTGGTTGGGGCTTGGGGACTTTGGAATTTAATGCTCGCTCAGAGTTGTTAATGTGGCTATTAGCCTTGAGACTTTCTGCCTTCCCACCACACATGTCCGTGTTTTTCTATTTCAACCTTCTACTCATTTCCTCTCAATTTCATACTTTAGGCTCTTACCCTGTGTTTCTTTTGTGTTTCACATCCTTAGAGCTGGCATTATGGTTTTAGTGTCTTTAGGGCATTACAATCTATATTTCACTGTAACAAACAGGAGCAAATCTCAAGATTTCTAGCTGGAATTCTTTTCAGCCTTTCCCCTATTGATGTTTGCAGTTTCATTTTGCTCTAATTATCCCCGGCGGTGCAAATAGGCAGGAACTCAGCCTTCACCAATGGATGCTGAGCCGCCACCACCTTTTCCTGCCTAGAAAATGGAATGGATCCTGGAGGCAAAGATTAGCCCCTTTTTAACACTGTGCAGAATTGGGGGAAGAACTATAATATCTAAATTTAAACTTTATCTATTGATTATTGCTACCGTTGTTGCCTCTGCTGTTGTTAGTAAGAGGCTCCTTGAGAGGAAAGAAAGAGCAATGGCTACATGAAGATAGTGAAGCCATGCACATACAGTTTGCAAAAGCCCTTTGGGATCGCTCAAGCTGAAAGGGAGCTATAAAATGTAAAATAGCATCATTAATAATAATACTTTTATGATCATAAATAGAAACAAGTAAAATCAAGCTGCTTGGCTCTCTGAGCTTTTCACTGGACTCCCCTAATACAGCTAGGATGTGATGCCTTCCTCTTCTTTCTTTTTATTGCTCATCTTGTATTCCATAACACGTACCTCTGCAATTGCCATAAGCAAATCATTTAACCCATAGGAATAATCCTGGGAAGGTGATGTCAGTGCAAACATATCTGTGGCTGTAAAGACCAGCCATGCACAAACACCCAAAGGAAAGGGCTTACAAATATGAAGTGCTAAATCAATAGCAAATACTGCCACTAATTGATAACAACAATATACATGCAGAGCCCAAAGCATGTTGAGAGCTGGATTCCAGAGTGCTAGGCAAAATGAACCAGGCCAGGAGAAAGTAGAGTGCTGGAGGTGTGAGCCTTGTCTACACAGCAAGACCTTTTGGCTCGGAGCCAAAAGCATGGATTTCATCTCACTTATGGTATTGTGACAAAATCCAAGGGGGGTACTGATAGGTGGGTTATGGTCCTAGGTTTGGGTAGGTGCTAAAAATAGATTTTATCTTCACTTGGTAAGATTCTTTCGTATATTAACGAAATGATAATGGAAGGTACAGAGGAAGCAGGTCCCTGAGATAATTGCTGCAGAGCATTAAGTATAGACAGTTCTCTCTCACCACCATGTCCTTTGAAGCCTTCCTTATTGATTGAACTTCTAAAATTCAAAGGAGCAAGGCAGCAACTTTGGGGATGTCAGGAAAGGAGGAAGAGCTGGCAATTATGGCTTAGCAGTTTAGTGCATGGCTGGGTCTGAATTCTGGCTTCACCACTTACTGGTTGTGTAACTTGGAGAAAGTCACTTAAATTCTGCATGCCTCAGTTCCCTCTCTGTAAATTACCTACTTCATCAATATATGGGAGAATTAAATGAATAATATTTGTAAAAATCTAGAAACGTTTGACTGGCACATAGGAGCATTCACTAAAGAGTGTTATCAGCATGGAGATATGAAATAAAATGACAGCTCTTTTTAGGGTGCCAGTTAAATGACTTGAGCCATCTTACTTCCCAGAATGTCTGGCTTTCCTAGTTCTTCTCTCTGGTGATAATCTTTAAGAGACTTGGTGTTCTAAGGTCTGTCTTGCTACTAGAACCAGAATTCAGACATGCCCCCTAAAGGTGAGAGAATGTTTTAACTGTCTGTGGACACTTATTTCTGCATGGGTTAATGCACCACCAAACTACCCTGGCGACACAGCAAAACCTAGACTCATCATTACTGGGCTGACAGTGAGGCAATGTCTAAGGAAATTGGTCTCTCAAGCAACAGTGCAATTTCTCTCCCAGGTTCCCATGGTTCTTTGAGGTCTGAGGACCATCCTTTTTTTTTTTTAAAGATTTATTTAATTTGTTTATTCCCCCGCCCACCTCGTTGTTTGAGCTTGCTGTCTGCTCTCTGTGTCTGTTTGTTGTCTGCTTGTCTTCTTTTAGGAGGCACTGGGAACCGAACCCGGAACCTCCCATGTGGAAGGGAGGCACCCACATGTGTTTCCTCATTGTGTCTTCATCGTGTCAGCTCGTTGCATCAGCTTGCCATGCCAGCCTGTTGCATCAGCTCACTGTCTTGCTTGTCTTCTTTAGGAGGCACTGGGAACCCAAACAGAGACCTCCCATGTGGTAGGCGGGTGTCCAACTGCTAGAGCCAAATCCACTTCCCGGACCATCCTTTTTTAATGTTTGGCCAGAAGAATTTCACATCTGAGTTGACCTGAGGTAAGGGCCCAACTTTACAGACTTTTTTTGATCCACTCACACAACAGCTTCCCCAGAGCACAATGTAGGTCCACAACTACTATTCCTTTGACCACTTGGCTCCATGTAAGGGATGGTCTCTCAGGTGGCCTCTCTCTAAACTCCATGCTGATTTTATTTCAGAAGGGTCTCATTGTCTGTCTTTGTCATTGAGATCAAAAGAACAGCCCTGACAGGTTTCAACAACTTTGTATCTCCTGGAGAAAGGTTCGGGTCTTATACCTTCACTTCAAGAAAGCCCATAGTCTCACACAAATTCACCCACTACACCCCGATTCTGAATGTCAGCCGTTCCTTTATTAGAAAAAAATTAAAGTTCTGCCTTACCAGACCCTCTGACACATTCTTATTTTAAAGTGTTAGCTTTGGCTTGATACTTGTTTTTATGGATTATCAGTAGTGTAGGAATGTTCTATGAGCTGTCAACAAAGTGTCGAGTATAATGACTGAATAGCACATATCATTTCCTGGTGACCTTTATTTGATGGTGCATTTGAACAACTTTACTTTCTTGAGAGAAGGTAAAGAAGAAAAATATTTTTCAGGAAGAGGAAACATCTTTATCTGCTACAAATATTTATTGAACACTACAAGAGTATTTTGAGTCTACTTAAAGATAATTGGAATATTTTGAATGTTTCTTGGGATAGGAAAATTCATATAGAGAAAAATAGACATTATACAATCTTCCTTGGACAGCTTAATTTTTTTAAGGTTCTAAACCCACTTAGGCATTTAGTTAGCTATCGTTGAATAATGAGCCATCCCAACTCTTAGTGCCTTAAAAAGAACAATTATTTTATCTCTCACGATTCTGTTAACTGACTGGGCTTAGTAGAGGGATTCTTCTGCTCCATGCAATGTCAGCTGGGACTTCATCTGGGGGCTCAGCTGAGCTGCAATGTCCAGGATGCTTACTCACATGACTAGGGGTTGGTGCTGGCAGTTGGCTGGGAGCTAAGTGGGACATGTCAACCAGAATGCTTTGGTTCTCCTTCACGTGGCCTCTCCATGTGGCTTGGGCACTTTATGGCATGGAAGCTGGGTTTTTAGAAGGGAACAAACCCCAAAGTGCAAGGTCTTATTAAACTTCTCTTTGCATTTTGCTTTTTACAGTTCCATTGGCCACAACCACTCACATGGCCAAGCCCAGAACGTGAGTGGGATCTGCACTGCATGTGAACCCTGGGGGCTTTGTTCATTGGGCTCCTAAAGCAACAATCTACCACATCCAGAAACTCTTCTGAATTCTAAGAGAATAAAATGGCAATCTTAGAATTTTGAAGCTTGAAAGGACCTTAAAGAGGTCCTAGTTCTGCTTCTTTGTTTTACAAGTGAAGAGAAAAAGACTCAGAAAAAGTAATTTCCTTTGCCCAAAGTCACAGCTCAAACCTGGGCTGTTTGTTATAAAAGCTTCTTTGAGCCATGCTCTGTGCAGGCTCTGTGTACTGCTTTGGGTAGGGTCAGCCCCTGGCCTCATGGAGCTCACAAACGAGAGGGGAAGCCTACCTAATAGATTTCTGATGCCCAATGTGGCACTTTAACCATGGTATTTTGCTGCTTTCCCATTGTTAATTAAGTGTGTAATGACTATATTAAAGTTAGTTTTAGATTCTAATTTATGATACAGTAGTTATATTTTAATGCACACTTTATGGTACATTGGAGTCTTCGAATAATCAATGTGTACTCCTCTAATTCTGCCTGGTTTATAATACTTGGAGAAAATTTTTATTATTTTAAGCAATTATAAGGATTTATAACTCTTGAATCCTTGCTTTTGTGAAATATTTTTGTCCATGTCTACTATTTACTTGAAGCCAAGTTCTTTGTCAGGAATACAACCTCTAATTATAACATTGTTCCTGTGGGAAAATTTAATTTGCTTTTCGATGAGCCACTTTATGACATGGTCTCCAGGAATGTACTGTTCTGCAATAAAAAGCAAATAAAGACTTCATACTCCCGTAACTTCTTGCCAATTGCCTGGCATAGTAGGGCCAGTGTTTATAATGTAGTTTTTAATCTTTTTGTTAACATGTGAAATCTGAGCCAGCAAATAATGACAGATTTCACTGAGATACAGTGGTAGCTGAATAAGGAAGCACAATAGGAAACGGGAAGGTTCTGTGGTTCTTCCCACAGTCATCCATCAGTCACCAAGTCCTTTCTGTTGCTCAGATGTCTCTCACATTGGTTCTTCCTTCCCAGGAATAAAATGGTAGTCACACTAATGAGTGGCCAATGCTGTGGGAAAAGACAAACAGCGGGTGCTGTGGGATGATGAGGCAGGGTCTGGATGGTCCCAAAAGGTTTCCTTTTGGAAGTAATGCCTCAGCTGGGACATGAGGCATAGGAGGAGACTTAGGTGAAGAAGGGGTCTAGGATCTTCCAAGAAGAGGAAATAGGATATGTAAAGGACTGGCGGGAGAGAGAATAGGGCAAATCTGAGGAACTAAAATAAGCCTGGTTGCAGAGAAAAGTACACCTGTATTTTGGAGAGAGGGAGTGAAAGGGGAGGAGGAGAAGGAGGATGGCAAGGCATGAGGCCAGAGGTAAAAGCAGGGACCAAGTCGTAAAGGATCATGCATCCCTTTTAAAGGAGTTTAGACTTCACCCTGTAGGAAATGGAAAGATATTGGAGGGGATGGTGACCTGATCACATTTCCTCCTTAAGAACAACCACCCTGGCTACTGTTTGGAGAAAGAATCTGATGGGAGCAAAAGTGGAGACAGTAATCCTGCAGAGCCTATGATGACCTGGCCAGCAGAGGGCAGTGGGGGTGGGGTGAAGTGGGTGAATGGAAGAGCGATTTGGGTGGCTGAACCAATAGGGCTAGTTGAGATATTTAAGGGATTTCCAAGTCAAGAAACCAAGAAGGCACTAGGTACTGAAGTCTGGAGCTCGGAAGGGAGGTGCAGTTCTGGGGAGTTTAGTCATCGTCATGTAGAAGGAATTGGAAGCCGTGAGAAGATGAGATTGCCCAGGAGAGTGGGAAGGGCTAACCTGGGCGGAGAACCTGAGGAGCACTCGTTCTCAGTGCCCAGTCCTGCCTCCACTAAGAGGAGTGTCCCCCTGGCTCTGCCCAGGAAGAAAGTTCCATTTAACCTTTTATTTACAGAGGACAGGTATTAACTGAAGTAGACTACTTTTGATTTAGAGCCTTCTTACCAAGAGCTACTGTCCCAGGTGCCAGACCAGTCAGCTGTTCCATTTCTGAGAAATGCTCTAATGTCCTTGACCTTTGCTTCCTTAAGCTACGGCTCCCTTTTCCCTCCTGATATCCTTAAAAAATTTTTTTAAAAAAATGTTTGCTTTTAAAAAAATTTTTAACGAAGCTTTAGATTATATAAATGTTACATCAACAATATAGGGGATTCCCATTTGCGCCACCTCTCCCCCTCCCACATTTCCCCCCACTAACAACATCTTTCATTAGTGTGATACATGTGTTACAATTGATGGGCACATATTGAAGCATTGCTACTAACTGTGGACTATAGTTTACATTATAGTTTACACTCTGTCCTGCACGATTTTATAGGTTTTAACAAAATGTATAATAGCCTGTATCAGTCATTGCAATGTCATGCAGGACAATTCCAATGTCCCGAAACGTCCTGATATCCTTTACCACTTGGCCCAAAGCACATGCTAGATCAGGCCTCATGATTAAAAACAAAATCTCCCCTGAAAAGTAAGGGATAGCAGAAAAAATTATAATACAGAAATCACACCTTCCCCCCCAGGCCTTCACCCCTTAAATTTGAATACTAGATATGAAGGATCCCAGAGGCCAGAGGCCAACTTCTTGCATGTCTTCCCCATGTGGAGTTCAGATCGCAGCTTACGAGCTCTCCAAAGACAGGCTCAAAGATCCTGCCCACCCCATACCTGGTCTCCAACAGCCCTCTCCTCCTGTAAACATAATCCACTGGAATAAACTCTACCCATAATAAGAACAATCTTTCACTGAGTGGAGCTGGATCTTTTCCTGGGGATTGGGTACTAAAGCCAGTGTGAAAGGCAAAAATCTGTGTACGAGAGAAACCTTGACTGCTTAGAGGAGAACTGCATTGCAGGTAGATGTGCCTTTCTCAGTAAGCCTAGCAGAGTCAGGCTGGCTCTTCAAGTTTGGAATAGAACACCATTTCCTTAGCCGATCACCAGACGAAGTAGCTGTCCTGGGTTTAAGGTTTATTTTAAACTCACTGCGGTGAGAGGCTCATACCATTTAAGGTATGGGAACTGAAAACCGGAGAGACAGCAGCAGAATCTCAGTTCTTTTAACTCACTCTTGGGATAGGAGTGCCCACACTTTTTTTTTTTTTCCTCCACTTGACTTTTTTGTTTTAATTAGAGAAGTTGTAGGTTTACAGAAAAGTCGTGCAGGAAATAGAGAGTTTCCATGTACTCCCTGGCCCTTCATTATTAACACTTTGTATTAGCCATGCTTTTTAACTGGTTTCTTCTCTCTCCCTGCCTCCTTTCCTCCCTCCCTCCCTCCATCTCTAGGTGTGTATTTCGTGCATCCTGGGCATTTCGTGCAGGCATGACAGGCTGGTCTCATCATTATTATGCAAAATAGCTTAGCTCCTCATTGTCAGGAACTTTACCATTCCAAAAATAGTATCTTTCCATTTATCTTTGTAGTACCAAATTGCTCATCAAAATGCTTTTTTCCTCTTCCTCCAAAACAAAGAAGCAATATGCCTTTAAAGGTAAAATTAAAGATGTACGAACAGAGATAAAAACAGAAATTGGTTCCTATCTAATCTTGGGTCCCTGGTTACCTCCACCCCACCCTAACCCCGTCTTCACTTGGAAAACTCTTGTTCCAGCTCCTCATTCTACCAAGCGTCTCACACAAGCCTAGCTTTCAGTCCTTGTGCAGGACATTTGACCTGCTCAGCATGATTTTCCATTCTAATCCCCTATCCCCTTCACTCTACTTCCATTGATCCTTCCCAACCTTCAAACTCTAAGTCAGGACCCATCAGCCACTCTTATTATTATTATTAATAATAATAATTATGAGTTTACGAAACAGTCATGCATACCATACAGAATGCCTAAACATCGCCTTAACATGAATACCTTGCATTGTTGTGGAACATTTGTTATGGATGATGAAAGAACATTGTCAAAATATTATTGCTAACTATAGTCCATCTATGCATTTGGTGTATTTTTCCCTCAAACCACCCTATTATTAACACCATGTATTAGTATTGTATACCTGTTATATTTTATGAGAGAATATTCTCATATTTGTACTGTTAACCACAGTCCATCATTCACCACCGGGTTCACTTTATTATACAGTCTCATGCCTTGTACAATCCATCCAAAGTGTACCCCAGTGGCTTTCGGTTTTATCACAGAGTTATGCTGTCATTAGCTCAGCTGATTTTAGAATGTTTTCATTACTCCAAAAGGAAAAATCCCATACTCTCTTATACCCTCACTATTGTTGACCCCTAGAACTGATATAGTATCTTCTTTGCCATTGCTGCAAAATAGCGCAATATTACTGTTAGCTATAGTCCATAAGTTATATTTGTTGTATTTTTCCTATGTATTACCATACCCTTAACACTTTGTAATAGAAGAACATTCTTGTATTTGTACTATTAACCACAATCCTCATCCACCACTGAAGTCATTGTTGTATACAGTCCTTAAATTATTCTCTAGCTTTCTTTCAATTGACAGTTATGTCCCTAGACTACCCCTTTTAGCCTCACTCACATTTATAAATCGGCAGTGTTATTTATACTCACTATAATGTGTTACCAACAACTCTATCCACTTCTACACATTTACAATCCACCTTATTAAACATTCTACATACATTCAGCATTAGCTTCTCAACCTACATTCTATCTCCTAGTAACCTATACTCTAGAGTTTACCTCCATGAGCTTACTCATGGTATTTAGTTCATATTAGTGAGACCATACAATATCTGTCCTTTTGTGTCTGGCTTATTTCATTCAACATAATTTCCTCAAGGTTCATCCTTGTTGTTCTGTGCATCCAGACTTCATTTCTTCTTACAGCTGAATAGTATTCTATTGTGTATATATACCACATTTTGTTGGACACTTGGGCTGGTTCCATCTTTTAGCAATTGTGAATAATGCTGTTATGAACATTGGTGTGCAAATGTCTGTTCACTTCTCTGCTTTCACATATTTAGAAGAAAATATATTCCTAGTAGCAGGATTGCCAGATCACAGGGCAGTTCTATATATATATATACATATATATATATATATATATTTTTTTTTTTTTATTGTGGGTAAAAATCAAATTTTTCACAATACATACCAATATTTGTAAAATGATATATAAATACATATGCATATATGTGCATTTGTTTACATAAATGTTATTTGTTATATATAGGGCAGTTCTATATTTAGCTTCCCGAAGAATTGCCAAACTTCTGCAGAGACTGCATCATTCTACATTCCCACTAACAGTGAAAAGGTCCACATCCTCTCCAGCACTTTTAGTTTTCTGCTTTTTTTTAAATAATGGTAATTCTATAAGGTGTGAAATGATATCTCATTGTAGTTTTGATTTGCAATTCCTTAATAGCTAGTGATGTTGAGCATCTTTTCATATGCTTTTTGGCCATTTGTATTTCCTCTTTGGAAAAATATCTACTCAACTTCTTTGCCCATTTTTAAGTTCGGTTGCTTGTCTTTTTATTGTTGAGTTGTATAATCTCTTTATATAACATAGAAATCAAACCCTTATCAGATACATGGTTTCCAAATATTTTCTCCCATTGAGTAGGCTGCCTTTTTACCTTCTTGATAAAATCATTTGAGGCACAAAAGTGTTTAATTTTGAGAAGGTCACATTTATCAGTTTTTTCTCTCATTGCTTATGCTTTGGGTATAAGGTTTAAGAAACCACCTCCTACCACAAGATCTTGAAGATGTTTCCCTATCTTATCTTCTAGTTTTATGGTTCTAGCTTTTCTATTTGGGTACTTGATCCATTTTGAGTTAATTTTTGTATAAGGTATGATATACGGGTCCTCTTTCTCTCTTTTGGATATGGATATCTAGTTCTCCCAGCATCATGTGTTGAATAGACTGTTCAACAAATGTTCTGCCCCAGCCATCAGCCACTCTGGACCACCAACCTCTCTCCCCCTTTCAATTATTACACCACGTGGTATCTTTATTTTCAGCTAACATTAAGTGTGTATTTTATATGTACCAGACACTCTCCTAAGAATTAAAGATATCTTAACAGATTTACTCCTCACAATAACTCTAAGATGGTAGTATTATTATCCCCATTTTTACAGACAGAAGTTGAAGCACAGAGAGGTTATGTAATCCGCCCAAGGTCACATAGCTAGTAAATGATGGAGCCAGGATTCAGATCAGAAGGTATGGCGCCAAAGCCTGTGCTTTTAATCACCATGTTACACTGCCTTCCACCTGGTACCTTCATGGAGTTTCTGAGTCTAGTTGTCATTTTATATGGGTGTGCCTTCACTCTGTTTATAAACTCCTTGAAGGCAGGCATTATGAGATATATATGTATTTCCACAGCACAGAGGATTGTACCTTTCATCAATAAATGTTTGCTGGATGATAAGATGATAAAAGCAAGATATAGGTTATTATAAATCAGAGGTTCTTAACCTTTTTTGTTCCACGGACCCTTTGCTAGTCACATGAAAACCACAGACCCCTTCTCAGAATGTGGCAGCAGATAGTTTTATGACACTCAACATTGGCATGTCTTTAAATTAAGTATTAGGATTATTCAAAATTATGTTTTACAACTTTCCCATAATTTCAGTACCTGATAACCTAACATGGTTCAACATCTGTTCAAACGGTCATTTTTGGCAAACATTTAGAAATTCGAGTTTTCCCATGGTGTCATAAAACCATCTCTGCCATCCTTACCAACCTTTTTGCAGGCAGTTATCCCCTACACTCAGAACACACTCCATCAAAATAAAAATCATAATAAGTCCACACTATAATGTGTATTATTTAATAAATATATCACACCCACACCAGCATATCCCCACAAGAATAATGTTTTTAAATGCATAAAATAAAATTGCAAAGGAAATCAGTTACAGATATTGAAATATAGTGACTAAAATAAAAAAACACATGATATAATACTATACATTTGTGCTTCTTTCTTAACACATTAAATAATAATCTAATACATCAAAAATATAGGAAAGTTAAAGTTAAATTTTATTTTTTAAAGACATGTCAATGTGCAGACTGTTGTTGTTTGTCTTGAATAAGAACATTAAACTGTGGTGTAGTATTTGACAAGACAACACGCATATCATGTTGGACATCTAATCAAGTTGATTTTTTTCAATTCAAGCTCATGGACACCTGGTTAAGAACCCCTGTTATAAATGATCTTTGCTGAATGTGTTTTAGGCTTACTAAAAGACTCCTCTTGTCTCTTTTGAACATAGAAATAGTTTATAAAACACTTGAATATGATTTAATTCTCCAGACACCCCTATCATGTGGATAGAGCAAACGTTATGCCTGTTTTACAGATGGGAAAACTGAGACATACATAAAGAGATTGTCTTGCTTCCATCACTTTCGGTGGTGAGCTAGACCCAGGCTCCAAGGCTCCTGAATTCTAGTTCCATAATATTCCATTTCAGATTTTGCCTAAGTCTAGCTCATCTAATGGAGGCTATGGTCTGACTCTGAGTTTGTCCATTATCGAAATCAGGATGTTCTGTTGTAAGTTGATGTGACTTGTAGCATTGGAAGGATTGGGGTGAAGGTGGAGTCGGGGGATAGGGCACATATAATTCACACATTGGACTCTCAGAGTGAGAGGAGGACAATGCCTCCAGTTTATTCAATTATATTTTTATCCATTGTTCAACATTGAGTAGTGGGGAAAAGGTGAATACAAGAAAATATAGGAAATTATTTTAGAGAAAGGGGAAAAAACATAGAGGATCAGTTATGAGAAGTCTTCCAGAATACAAATCAGAGAACTTTTTGTTTTGGAGGGAAGGTAAAAAATAGGAAATATTTGTTCCAACTGAAGCGAAAATTCAAATGAAAGCCAGAACTTGAGGTGGCAGGCCTTGTTTGAAAACTCCTATTGTTTATAAGGTAGGTATCCCCCCTTTATGAAGCAGATGCTTATACAAGCATTACCAGCGTTGTCAATAACACTGTAACATTTGCCTTCCATCCCTTTGTTGCTCAGGGAACGTGTTGGGTTTCGGCACATTTAGCTTTGCCATTTACTTCACAAATCGCAGCTGTGTAGTGCTACAACTAAGGCGATTTTACTGAGAATAAAAATTGAAGAAAAACCACTTCTCCTAACAACCTTTCCAGTAATCATAGGCCTGAAATACTTTGGAGGTTTTTGTCTGTTTGTTTGTTTTTAAACAACTTGGTTTCGGTACAATGATGCGTCAATAAGAATCTTCCTGTAAATTTAATTCAAAAGGGAAGGCTCTGTTGTTATTAAACACAATGGCAGTTTGTACATCTCAACATCATTATGTTGCTTCTCATTATGGTAATTCATTTGCTTCTGCATTGTGTGGATATCAAATAAAAATCTCTCTCGCTCCTGGCAAGTGATTGCCGTTATGGAGACACTCGGGGAGCCCAGCTAAGCAGTGCCTGGTGTCATAGCAAACACAATTAGCAAAATGGCATCCAGAGTGGCTTTATGGAGTTGCCCTGTGGAGAGTCTCTACATTTTCTATTTAGCAGGGCTGTAGGTTGCTAGGATTTGCTGTGTGCCTTCTCTGTTTTCATCTTTGTACCGTTTTCTATTCAAGTAGAACTGTGTGAGGACTTGGTGTGAATTTTATTTTCGTTTTTTCTGATGGGCTCTTCCTCGGCATTTGCTGGGTTCAAACAGCCCTGAGTTATTTTGCTTTCCTAGGAGTCCATGTTTCTCTAAAGATTGGTCAATGACAGTGTCACCAAGTGTCTGCTTTGTGTTTTTTTTCCTCATTAAGTTTTATTGCTCTCTATTGCCATTTGCCAACTATTAGAGAGGTCTCGAGTTCTGCATAAAGATATTAAAAATTTAAAGGTTATTATTAATTGCCTTTGTATTAAAAAGAAAACAATGTTATACTTTTCTGCGGTGAAAGAATTTGAGATGAGGCCGTAGTTGAGCCCTCTGAAGGATCAGGTACTTCAGTCAATGATGAATTACACTAGATGGAACCGAAGCACCAGCTGCCTTTCGAGATAAAACGCATAGAGGTGGTCCTTGGCTGAACCATAGATAGATCAATTCCATGTGGAGGCACAGAGGAGACTGTTTCTCACTGACACCCAGTCTTCCTTAGTATTCATTTCCGCTCTTTTGGCAGCAGCAATGATCGCTCTGTCCTCTAGGCCACTTGTAGCATACCTTGTTGATTGCTTCCCCAATAGTCATTCTATTTTCTTCTTGATAAGAGAATTCTATAGCCTTGTGCCCTGGAAATGATCCCATCTTGGCTCTAAGAGGTGAATCATCATTGGTCTAAGTTAATCAAGGGGCTGAACTCCTCCTCCAAGTGATTAGTTTAGACATGGGCTTGAGATAAAATTCTGGCCAATGAAACTTGAGGGGAGGTCTGCTGGGTGATAAGATAGTTTCCCCCTCTTATTAAAAAAATATTGACATGTTAAAAGAAATTGATCTTTTGCTGCTTCTCAGTGCAGCTGTGGGGGGATGTGAAGCCTATAGCTGTGGCAGCTATTTTCTGGCCATGACAGTCACCATGAAAATAATAGTCAACATGCTGAGAATAGCCAAGTGGAAGGATGGCATGAATCAGAATCTTTCATGATTTGCTGGGCCTACCCTGAATTAGCCTATCCTGAAATCGCCCTAGCCTGGCCTCTGTTAGATGAGATAATAAATTACTTATTATTTAAGGCATTCTTAGTCCAGTTTTCCTCTACTTGCAGCCAAATGCATTCTAACTAATACACTACTGTTCTACTTTGTACCTTTAGAAAGTTTCTTATTGCAAGATGCTGTAATTGTTTGTTTTCAAGTCAAACTCCCTGATAAGATGATAGTTTCTTGGGGGTAGATCTTATTCATTTTGTAATTCCTGGTTCCTAGCAGAGAGCCAGTTATATAGAAGGTGTTTAATGTTTGCTGGATAAAAACTATATAAGGACTCACTGCTGGGTACCTCTCCACATTTTAGCCAGATCTGTCAAAAAAGGAAGAAAAGTCAAGTGAAAGTTCTCTCTCACCTAAATGCAGAAGTCAGATGCAACCTTCCTTCTCTGCTATCTTGGAAACCAATTAATATTTCTGTAGATGCTTTTGTATCTTCTTCAGAAAATACATCCCTTGAAAATTATTCATATGCTTAAGTTTTGCAAATATATTTTAGTTTTGATTCAACATCTAAGGAATTCCATGTTTGTTTTTCCCTGTCAAGAAAAAAATTAGGACTAGGAATAATCATTTTCTAATTTATCAGGATTCCTAGAATATGCAAATTTATGTATAGAAAACTCATTTTATTGCCCCCTCCCTTTTTAAAGATTTATTTATTTATTTACTTTTTATCCATTTTTAACCCCCCCCACCCCTGTTTCTGCTGTTTTTGTGTCCATTTGCTGGGCAGTTCTCTGTGTCTGCTTCCTGCCCTCTCTTCTCATCCTTCTCCTGTCTTCACTGGGATTCGATCCTGGGACAGAGGTGTCCTGCCACCTGCACCACCTTAGTTCCTGGTGTTTTGGCACATCTCATCTTGGCTCTCTCTTGTGTCACTCTCCTGTTACGTCCTCATCTTGCTGTGTGTGGTGCACCCGTGCACGGGGCCTGGGGGTGAGGCCTGGTGGCGCACCTGCTCGCGCGGCCTGGTGGCCTGCATACCTTCTGTATTTTTCTTTATTTTACCGGGAGATCCTGGGGATCAAACCCAGGTCCCTTCATATGGGAGATGGACGCCCAGCCATTTGAGCCACATCCGTCCCCCTATTGCCCCCTTTATGTCCTGTATTTTATTTTTATGAAGGAGAGTAAAATGACAAGTAGATAAGCTGTCATGCAATTGATTTTTAAAACTTCCCAGGTTATATCACACAATGTGTACACATTCAGCTCATTCCTCTAAGCTCTTATAACTACAATACAATAGGTATGTGATGCAATTTTTAAAATTGAAAGTGTTTAGAATGGTGGTTGCTCCCAGGCTGATCCTTAAAAGTTCTTCTAAGCACAACATGCCCGCAGGAAAGGAAAGGGAAGTATTATGTTGGTAAGCTACAAACCATGCTATTGTGCATCCGTACTGTTCTGCATCAGTCATCAACTGGCTTGGAGGCTGAGGGAAACCCTCTCACCTTCTGCTCCCACCTCTTGGGACTTTCTTTCTTTCTTTTTAAAAATGTATCTTTTTATTTTGTTGTTTTAGTATATATTTTTGCTTTTATCCACCCCTTGGGATTTAACTCCCCTTTCCACAGTAGCTTCCCTTGCCTCCCATCCAACCTTCGGGCCAGGAATAGACCAGGCTTTGGTGGAAGCACAAGCAGAGAAGAATAAGGAGCAGAAGGTAAACCCCCACCCTGCTCCTCTTCCCTCCCTGGCCCAAGCTGGGGCTTCTGTGTCTGTGCTCTGGCATGAACTCTTCTTCCTCCACATTTCTTCTCCTCACCTCCCTCTCTCAGGGCCACTCTGTGTTTTATCTTTGAGCTCTAGCATTCGGCCTGGACTTAAACTCCTCCAGTGCCATGGTGGTACCTTTAAAAGCAGGTAAAACTCACGTCTATGCTTTGAGTACAATCCAGAGCATCAGTCTGGGTCCATGGATAATGACAGTGGGTGCGGCTGTTTGTTCTCTGTCTCTGCTAGTTCCCTTGCTATCTCTGGGCCTGGTCAGAGGAGTTGGACTTGCTGTTTCTAGTGTTTGGCGTGTTAGTGTTCAGGACCACCGTGTGTGTTGTTTGTGCTCTGCACAAAGGCCCTGGACTAAGGGGATGAATGAAGGCTAATATTCTAGTTCATCATTTGTCTGCTTACCAAGCTGTGTGCCCTGACATACATCTGACAGAAATAATCCAATAAAGACAACTTTCTGGCCTGCTTAGTTATGCATTGTCCCAGAAGGGTGCCATTTTGTAGTTTGCATGAAGGCTCTGGGATGGCCGGCAGAGGCTACCTGCAGTCTACCAGGCCTAGGCATGCACTAGATGGGCTGATGCCCCGTCAGCTATGTCTCCTCCCACCCTCTATATCTCCACCAGATTTGAGAATGTTTACTGTTCGTCCCCTGAGTACCTACTGCTTAGTCAAGGCTTTCCAGACCAACTATGCCAAACTATGATAGAGGCATAAAAAGTTCTTTTTTTAAAAAAAAAAGAGCCAGGTAGATCTAAAGAAAGAAAGAAACAAACAAAAATACAAACAAAAAACCCAACACAAGCAAACAAACAAAAAGGGCAGAGTTGGAGGAGGAAAGGTTGTAAATTAATCTGTCCTTTAGTACCACACAATGGAAGACCTGTAGACTTAGGCCTTTAGATATTGTCTCTCTCCCCAACTCTCTCTTCCTTTCCACACAGCCCTCTCTTTGGACTTCCTTAGTCCAGTGCCCCCACTCCCTTCCTGGAGAACTTCAACCCCTTCTCCACAGAAGGACTTTCAGGCC
>JAQZBX010016123.1:0-36834 GCA_029593785.1 Cabassous unicinctus | reverse complement strand
AGTTCATTGTGTGCTTGTCTTCTTTATTTAGGAGGCACTGGGAACCGAACCCCGGACCTCCCAAGTGGGAGGGAGGTGCCCAATGGCTTGAGCCACCTGTGCTCTCTCTACTTGCTTTTCTTATCAGGAGATCAAAGTAGAAGTAATCTCTGGCAGGAATTTAGGGCAAGGTCCACTTTAAAAATCAGGTGATCATCCCAGCCTTGAACCCCAGGTAACTCAAAGATCAAGCCATCTACCTTACATCATACCCAAGAATTACAGAAGGATGGCAGGAATCATTTGAAAAAGATCTGTTTCTTCCACACCCCCATTAAGATGAGCAGGATGTGAATATGGGTAAACTTGAAGATCCTCAAAGAAAATTAACTAGTATAGACGGAAAGGGTGTGTCAAGCCTCTGAAATTAGCTTGCCCAATCATTTTCATCTCAAGCAATCCTCATAACAACCCAATTGGACAAGTCTTATTATATTCTTGTCAAAGGGCAAAACAGACTTGAGGGATTAAGAACACTGTCCAAGGTTAAGTAGTTAATCCAATTAAGTGGGAGAACTGGGTGTCAGACCCTGTCCTATTCCCAAGTCTGTGCTTTGAACCACAGCCACAGTTTCAGAGGGAGAACAGTCATGGGGTCAAAGGTTCCCATGTGTGCCTCAAAGAATTTTTCTCCAGATTTTGTAGCCTATATTTAGAAAATGAAAACATGTGGCACATGTGTCAACAATCCCCTTCTGACGCCCATGGCAGACATGGCTAATGGATCACAGCACTCCCACAGCCAGGATCTGGATATGGTTTCATAATCCAGGTACTGCCAACTCAATAGAGTTGACTGATGAAATGCCACGAAATTACTTACTGCCATACTCGTTTTCTTATAAATGAAAAACATTATGATCAACTGCGATTTCTCATCTGATTGCTTAAATGTCAGCCTGAGTTTCCAGAAGCAGCTAGGCAGTATGATCTGAAAATAAACCTTAAGACTTTAGAAGTCCTTCAAATGGATTTATGCCTTCTTGCCACAGCAATGAGGCCTCTTTCTTTTTGCTGATGACTCCAGCAGTGGCCTCAAGAGGCACTCACCATCAATTACTGCTTAGAGAAAACAGTGGAATTTGATCTATTGCCCAGATGGATAGCAATACACAGTTCTAATTGGCTGGCCACTACTCTTGGTTATCTGGCAGCATGGGGAAGGGACTGTCTGTATTAAACTCACTGTCACAGCCAACTGGGATGCAGGAAAACCCAAATATTTCACAGGAGCCATGCCAAAGTTCTCAAAATCTCCAGGTCAAAATTTCCTCATGCTTTATGGTATGTCCTGGGCTTCAAGGGAGTGCTTGAAGAAAACCTATACTGCTTCTTGAGACAAGCCATAGGAGGGCCCCATCTCTCTACTTCAATGTGGATGGGAAGTGACCCTTCCCCAGACAAAATCTAAGTGAAGGTGTTCCTCCTGGAGCAGTCTTCCATGAATATACCCGAAGCCTCCTTTGCAACAAGTTTGTAGACTAACTGCATTTCATAAGTCTATTCAAGTTGTAACATGTCTGAAACCTTGTACCAACACAAAAGACTGGTTGGGGTCAATGATATGAACAAACAGAATCTCCCAGGAATGCTAATTATTTATTCCTCTGTCTTCTCCAAGACCTATCCTTGCATCAAGTCATATAAGCAGAATGTTACAACTTTGCCTCCCCGTTGAAACATCTTCATAAAACTACAATTACAGTGGTTTAGCTGGTTCTGCTGGTGATTGAAAAAATTTCCTACAGCTTTCATAAAACTGTTGCCCATTATCCTTTCTGCGAAGTTATGAGAAATGCCTCTGAAGAGTTTATTATTTAAAAAATAACATGTGTGTGCCACAACAAAAACTGTCCTGATGAATTTTTCTACCTAGCAGATACTGATGGGACTCAATATGTTTCTCTTCTTGGCTTGGCTTCCAGAAACCTGAGTTGGTGTTCATTTGCAAAAACTATTCATAGATGAGTGTTTCTCACGCAAATATCTTTCTTCTTTACTTTCTATCATCCTTATATATTTAACAATTCTACTCTCCTTATGATTTTTCTTTTTAATAATGAAAAATGTTACTCATGCATTTATAATAAGATAGCTCTGAATTATTTCATCCTCTGTGATTACCTGTAGAACAGAGTGATCAATCATACAGTATCTTCCACATTATTCCAAAATTAGGAAGTTGCGTATAGTAATAGACTAAATGCATTAAAAACTGACCCTTCTTCCTTGTGTCCTCCTAAGGGGATTATTTTCAAGGTTCATTTCCATGAACACTCTTAAAAACAAAACAAACAAACAAAAAAAACCCAAAACCAAATTGTGGCATTACAACTAAATACTAGTGATGAAATTTTTTATGTCTTCAAAATGTATTTATTGAGTGCTTTCTCTGTATAAGGAAGTGTGTCATGAACAAGACAGAAATGGTCCATGTCTTCAGGGCACTCGCATTCCAGTGGAAAATTATTCCACGTGCATCCCTCATTCCCTTCTCATGCTAAATGGCAAAGCTGCTCTATCCACTCCACCAGCCCTCAGGTCAACAGTGATCATGGTGCACATAATATTCCTGATATAGCATGGCATCAACTTAGTGGGACATTCTGGAATAGAGTGCCTACAGAATTTCAGGGATCTTCTTAATTATGGCATAAATGGAAGCCAGTACTGCCATCAACCTGAGAACCTTAATACTCACTTGTAGCTTCCAGGCGTTTAACATCTCTTGATGTTTCTAAGAAATAACGCCGAAGGTAAAGGAAAATGATGCCAAGGGGAATCAAGGGTATTGCAATCCAAGGAATCACTGCCACTGCCACTGCGACCACTCCAACCACTTGTAGAAATGTCTGAAATAACAAAAATAGAGGCCTTGTGATGATATTTATTGCATGCTTATTATGCAATAATAAGAGTTCTCTAGATATTGGCTCTTTTGATACACTCAGTAGCTCTATGTAGTAGGCACTATCATTTCTCTATTTTACAGACACTTAGACAAACATGAATCCCAAACTATCATGATGTTAGGGAAATTACTGAGCAGCTATCATAGATAAGGAATCCAGCAGCCTCTGCTATATGTGGCGTAAAGACATAGCTAATTACATCTTCTTGGTTTGGAAAAGAGGAAAAACATTTCAGTCTTTACCTTTGGAAGTGGGAATTCCCCTTTCTTGCTTTTCTATTGATAATTAATATTTACTGAATGCTGACTGTGTATCTGGCCATTTATGAAATGCTTTACACGTATTAACTAATTTAATAAGACCCTATGAAATAGTACTCTTATTATCCCATTTTATAGATGAAGACAGTGAAGCACAGGAAGAGGTAACGTAACTTGTTCAAGTTTAAATAGAATAAAACGCAGAGCTAGAAACCCATGCCATTAGCCACTATGATTTATTTGTGCTTATCTCTAATTTACAGGCTTTAATTACTCAGGAAAAATTTATAACTTATTTGGGCCTCCTAATTTGTCTTTAACTTTTCACTCTAAATATTTTTACTTACATAATTTCAAAGTTAATCAACATGGCCAATAAAAAACAGACAAAAGAATAGAAATGTGATAAAAACAGATTTTGCTATTTCTTATAAATCTGAGAAAATTTTGACCATGAGGAAATTTCTTACAATGTCTACAAGTTTTTTTTTTTCTTTTTCACAATCTGGATATATATTAAATTTTCGATCAATTACAAACATTTAAAATGTTCTGCTTAAAAGGCTAATGATAAAAACAATAGCAAATGCCATTTATCAGGTGTTTACCCCATGCAAGCAAGGCACTGTGCTAATAGTTCTTTCAACATTTGCTTAATCCGAACCTCATAACGGAATGCAAGTACTGTATTAATTTTACAAATGAAGAAGATGAGTATCAGGGAAGTTAGGAGCCTTTCCTTAAAGCTCAGAGCTAGAGGCTGGTGGAACAAGGATTTGAATTCAGGTCTTTATGTGTCCAACGGCTGTTAATGCTTTTTACAGAAGTTTAGCATTAGCTTTCATAATTCTGAATACTCCAGGGACTAGAAATTAACTTGTCTAAAAAGACAGCAGGTAGAATAGAAATCCAAGTCACTGGATGCTGATTTAAGAGTCCATATTTATCAGGAACATTATGATATCGTGGTCTTTAGCTGCAGATGATATGAGTGCAATTTCACATTTAGCATCTAACTATCCCTACTACGAAAGCACTGAGCTAGCTTCTTGGATAGGGTTGATGGTGGCACACAGATTAATGTAGCATGGTCCAGGGCCCTCTGATGTTTATGAGATAAGTGACTTCAACACAAGGCCCAGAGTGGTATGGAAATACAATGAGAAACATATTATCCTCTGTTCTGTTCTAAGAAGGGACTTATGCCTGGACTTCAGAGGCTTGTTTAACAGACAAACGGAAGAGTGGCATGAATAATAATTTGTAGGTAGTAATCATGATTTATAGGTACTATAGGTATAGGTATAGGTAGTAATCATGATTTTTTGGGTACTCTTAGCACCTTGGTAGCCAGCACAGTGCCTTCCCCTTCTGGCCGCCCTCTGCAGGGGGTCCCAGGCACAGCTCCCAGGCAAGGATTAGTGGAGGAATGAATGCCTTACAGACATGTATATACATTATTGGTTCGGAGCCCTTCCAAATCAGTGTTCTCAGAGGACCCTCAAAAGCATGTAGTGAATGAGAAAAGTAGGAACTGTCATTTCCATTTACAGATAAGGAAAGTGATGCTCAGGAGGTTAAGTGGTTGTCCTAAATTCTCCTGGGAAGAATTTAACTGTGTGTTATGGAGAAAGCTTGGAGTCATTCATACTTGGGGAATTCAAGTGCCACCACTGTGGGCAAGATTCAAGATACTGAACTGCTAGACCTGGAGGAGCCTGGAGGAAGAGCCTGGAGGAAGGAGGACAACTTTCTAGACCTGTAATTTCATGTTCAGGAGCCCCTGTGAACTATGCTGTATTATCTTGGCCCATGTGCTTAAACTGTTTGTCCATAATCTCTATTGCAATATCAGTACAAAAACCAGGGTGAAGAATGGAATTTTGAAGAGGCAAATTCCAACCATAAATGGCAAAAAAATAGGACCCCCAGACTCTCTCTTTTTATACATACAGCTGAACAATTTCTTACAACTGCTAGGTTAGTTGCACACATGCACCCCATCTCACTGCACCTATAAGGGAGCGAAGCTCATGACATAGTTCTTCTAGCTCCTTCTGGGTCAGGTCTTAAGTCAAGTCACAACACTTGCCATCACTGGTTGTCAGCAAAAACATTGCTGAAATGTCTATTAAGAAAAAATGCAAAATTACTAATTTTTGGCAGATTTTCATTATTTGATTGGATATATAAAACCTCAGTTTCAATTATCAGGTTCTCCCTAGGGTAAAAGTCTTTCATGGCTAACCCACCCTGGCAGATTATCTGGGAAGAAGAGATAAGCTCAAAATGAAGGGCTCCACAGGAGCCATGGGAAGACTCTTTTTTTGGTACCCATTAAAGACCAGTAGCTGTTGCTCTCAGATGCTCCCAATTTTTCAACCCCAAATTTTGAAGCAATTCAAAGACACTTTCTGATAAGAGTTTTATTTCAACTTGTAGGTCTTGCAATAGATAGTCTCCTAGTGAATTATTTATATGAATCACATATAACATATATAATATATTGTTTTTAACCATTTTTGTTCTATGGACCCCTTTGCCAGTCAGGCAAAAACCACGGACAAAAGATTCTGATACACGGCAAGTATCCCTTCCTTGAAACCAATCTCATCTCTTCCTTCCAGATTCCCAGGGCTTCCAAGGAGCCCGACCCTTGCTACAAACACAATACCTGCCCATCCCATCCCATTTGATTCCAAGCCCACTTAATAAATCACACCCCCTGGCCAGTGCTTCTGTACCTCTGTCATATCATGACATGCACAGACAGCTTGTATATCAAGAAACATTTTGGCCTGGAAAAAACTGCCCCAAGTGCTGATGCCCCAAGACCTGAGGGGAATCATTATTTTGATACTTACTACTATTTTGGGCACAGCAGTTGGAAATTCTATCCAAACTCTACGAATCTACATGACCAAATGCAAACTCAATCCTTGGATGAAGGCTTTCACTTGAGAGTATGTACTGATTTTTCATCATTGGGAGTAATTCTGCAGTTTACAGAGAATGACAACCTAGATCTGAGAGAGGGAAGAAAGTTCCCTTAGCCTGTATTGTGCTGTCTGACAGGGTTTAGGACCAATCCTGAATATTAACAGAGAGTGTAAGAATCCCCCTCTCTGAAACTTAGTAAAAACAGGGATCATACCAACAACTAAAATATATAAAGCGCTTAGTCGTCTGGTAAGAGTTCATGCTTACCAGATAGAAGCCCTCACTAAGATTATTATTGTCCCTCAGTGTTCTCTGGATACCAGGAACTGGGGAAGGAGGGATGGTGCAATGATAGATTTGTGAGCCCAAAGAATCTTAGAATATCATGATACTTGAACATTGTTAAAATGGGAAATGTTTTGTTATATATGTGATCGTGATAATTTTATTTATTTATTTATTTTTAAAGAATATCATGGGAAGCAGATGTGGCTTAAGTGATTGGGTTCTGGCCTACCACATGGGAGGTCCCAGGTTTGGTTCCTGGTTCCTCCTGGAAAAGGCGAGCTGGCGTAACTGGCAGGCGCGGTGAATTAGCGCAGCAAGATGACACAACAAAGAGACAAAGAGGAAAGGCAATGAGAGACACAACAAACCAGAGAGCTGAGGTGGCTCAAGTGATTGAGCGCCTCTCTCACATGGAAGGTCCTGGGATCAGTTCCCAGTTCCTCCTAAAGAGAAGACAAGAAAAAAGTACACAGCAAATGGACAAAGAGAGCAGAGAGCGAAGATAAATGAAATAAATCTTAAAGAAAAAAATATATATCATGAAACTTGGACCCTGAAAGGTAGCCAATTCTGCCCACTGGAATACTGGGCACTATCCAAACACATGTCAGAGCAGGCAATAATTTTTCTTAGAAGTAGCGATCATGTCACATGTGTCAAAGTGACTGGCTTTTCTTAGGCTAGTGCATGAAAGCCCATTTTTTATGAACATGCACTTTTGAAAGAAGATGGCAAACAAGCCTCATGCCTACTACAATTTCTGTCCTCTCCATCTTTTTCTTCCCAATTCTAGGCTTCCCAAAGATTGATAACCTTAGGGAAACAAAGGCAAGTCAACATTTCTTGAGATGTTTCTTTTCTCATTCCAAAGCTTTCTTCTGTTTCAAAGGTTGCTTCTTCGTAGTGAAGAGTTATCGCTCTGAAATTGCTGAAGTGCTAAGGAAAAAGATGGTGAATCAACAAGACCTAACCAAATTTGTGCTTCCCAGATTACTCAATATATTCAAAAGAGAAAATCAATTTGACGTTTTCTATTTATATGGACCGTGAATTGGTATGTTGATATCAAGGGAAATAAAAAGGCAAGATTTTTAATGTTCTAGTTAATCCCAGGAGATAAAAGCTGTGTCCACCCCAGGTCTGCCTTTTTGGTGCAAGCATTTGGATGTCAGGATGGCCGAGGAGGACTAACACCAGTATGGAAGCTTTGTCTAACAGGCACACTTCCTTTCATCCTCATAAAGGAAGCTGTCCTGGGAGCTGTTTGTTCCTCACAAGCCACATGCACATCTAAATGAATCCTTAATTAAGTCATGACAAGCCATAAAAGAAAGAGAAAAATAATTCTTATGGAAACGTATTGATTGTTTTGTTTAAAAGACTTTGCAATAAAAATTTAAAAAAAACAGGGAATTGCTTTATGCCTGATACACATGAAAATCTCTCCATAATACTGAAGAAATTCCATAAGTCTATCTAGTTGACTACAAAAGAAAGGCACAGTTGTCACTGTCCTCTGAAATTCAATTATCAATAACATTTCATGAGGCTCGTCATGTGTCCAACCTCTTGAGTTTCATGAGAAGATGAATTCTAAGCCCAGAAGCAAAATGCCTGAAGAAAAATAAAGAAAAAGAGCCAAATTTACTTTTAATAAACACATAAAACCTCTGGACACAATATGAGGTTTAATATTCTACATATTCAATATCTGTATTGAATGGTGGTAAAAAACAGAAACTTTTCCCCCATGGAACTCTTCCTTCAGAATTAGTATTATATCCTAATATTACAGATTGTAGCATATTTTTTTCATAAACAAAAATCTAAATACAAGGACCTATTTGCTTGTTTGGCATTTAACTACCAACTGCTTACAGACCTATAGGAATTCCTAGGTATCTACCCAATATTTACTTTAAACTTAATTCCACGGGATTCTGTTCCTGCTAGTCTTGTGAAGTCTGTGCCAAAGAACATGTTTTCTATAAACAGCAGTAAAAATATATTCTTATTTCATGCAAATAACCATGTATCCATACTTTTGACTTACTTTATTCCTTATTTGAACTCTTTCTCTCTGTCTCTTATACTTGTATTAGGCACAAAGTGAAATATATATTAATTATTAAGTCCCCTTAATTGGTAGACAATACTTTTACTATTTGTTTACAGTATTAAAAACTGAAATCAGGGTCATTAAGATTGCTAACACCTCAAAATAACGTGAAGGTTTTTAATTCTGCTGCCAGTTAGCTTCTTAACAATCCTGTTCCAATCGATGATAAGGACAAATGGTCCAGATTGCCTTAAAGTATTGATTTTGCAGAAGATATGACTTAAGTGCAATAAACAAAGCCAAGATTCACTTGGCACAAAACAATGGCAAGGTTTTCTTCTGATTTAGATAGAAAAAAATTGATGCCTAGTTTTGGATCAGGAAACTGTTTCACTGATGTGGGAATAGGTAAAATCCTTGAACTTATTTATTCTGGAAACATATGAGATATAAAAAATTATCTCTCAATGAAATGACTATAGTATAGATTGTGCTTGTGGCTAAAGCAGGATTCTCATGGAAGCACTAAAATTGTGAATAGGCTAACCAAAATTCTAAAAGTAATTGAGGAATAAAATTATAATTCCGATCAAAGCATTACACATTAACCTTCAATTATAGGATGAAGAGGAGAGAAGAGAAAAATGTGGAAAGCTCTTAAAAGGTAAGCTTCTAAATGTTTTCTTTTCAATATCAGTACTAAGTCGGCAAACCTAAGTTATGTACTAATATGGCACCTAGTATGTCTCAGGGAGCTCAGAGGTTAACCCTGGCTCCCACATCTCTTATCTTTATAGGACCCACCTTGATAGGTCCCTCTGTTTCCTTTCACCTCCTGCAAATCAGTTAACTTTACGGAATGTTGGTGAGTCTTATTTACATGAAAAGAACTATACAAACTCTTAAGATTAAGCTTTCTAAACTTGTACTTTTCTCGGGATACACTAATCACCTCCTTCATCCCTCATTTGGCTGCTTCTGATCTTTTCACATCAATGCCAGATGTGTGTCATCACTCTTCTATCTCTTAATCCTGAGTCACAGCTAACTCCCCTGAAGAGTGAGTTGTGTTTGGTTGACAATCCATTTATCAACACAACAGAAAGCATCGGGGAAATATAGTGTACTTCTTCCTTCCTTGTGTTCAGAATATCTCACAGGTCAATAGTTTTGCTTCTACTCCCCCCGCCCACTGTTAACGCTCATTACAAGATTCAAGGCTGGAGTGCATCTATATGCTACTTTAAAAAGACACACCTTACAAATGAAGACACCTAAAGTTTGGGTAGTAAAATGCTGGAAAAGGTACCCCATGGAAACACTAGCCAAAAGAAAGCTAAAGTATCTATCTTTACTACAAGAAACACAAAATCTTTAAATTAAACATTTAATAAGGTAAAGGGTCAAATTACCCAAGATATTTTAAAAATCTAAATTAACAAGAAACTAATAACATGACTTCAAAATGTATAAGGCAAAATGTGATGGAACTACAGGAGAAATAGAAAAACCCACAAATATAGGGGTAGATGTTAACCAACTTATCTCAGTAACTAATAGAACAATCAGAGAAAAATCAATAGACATATAGGACATTTAAACAACATGCTTAACAAACTTGACCTAATTAAGAAACACTGCAGCCAACAACTTCATACTACACAATCTTTTCAACTGTTTGTATACTATGCCTTAAAGCAAGCCAAGCACCAGTACATTTCAAAGGACAGAAATTATAGTGTATATTCAGACCTAAGTGCACTTAACAAGAAATCAAAAAATAATTAGAAAATCACTAAATGTTTGGAAATTAGGCAAAATTCTTATAAATAACACCAGGTTGAAAGAAATTGCAATGGAAATTAGAAGGTATTTTGAAATAAAAGAAAATTAAAATCTAATAATACTAAAATTTGAGGGCTACAACTAAAGCTGTGTTTAGAGGTAAATTTATAGATTTAAATATCTATATATATATGTTTATTTACAAAAAAAAGGCTAAAACCCAGGAGTCAAAACACTCATCTCAAAAAGAATAGCATATGAAACTAAATTATATAGAAAAAAGGAAATAATATAAAAGTAGACATGAATGAAAAATAAACTAAATTTCAAGTAGAAAATCCACAAACCCAAAGCTTGGTTCTAATAAAACACAAATGAAATTAATAAGACCCCACCAAAACTTATCAAGAAAAAAAATGAGAAAATAATCGCTATCATTAGGAATTAAAAGGCAATAACACATGAGATTCTACAGGCATTAAAGGGGGGATACAACAAATATTGTGCCAAAAAATTTAAAATTTATGGCACAAAGGACAAACTTCTTGAAAAATTAAACTTACAAAGACCAACCTGCTTATAATTGTGTGGAATAATTCTATATCAACTTAATAATTTGAATCCTTAATTTAAAAACTTTCCATAGAAAAAAGTTCAGGCCCAGATGTCTACAAAAGTAGACTTTCACAAAAACGTTTTAATTCTTCCAGAGAATTTAAGTTCAGCATTATTTTGATATAAAAATCAGACAAAGTTATTAAAATAACGGATAATTACAAACCAAAAAATTTCAGAAACATAAATGCAAAAGTTCTAACCAACATAATAAGATGAACCTAACAATATACCAAAGAATAATACTTCACACTCAAATGTGTTTATTCAAGGAATCTAAGATTGGCTTAAAATTTAACGAATAATCAACCAAGCTATTTATCTCATTAACAGAGTAAAGTAGAAAAATCAAAGGATCATCTCAATAGAAAAGGCATTTAATACTGTTCAACAATGACTGATGATTTTAAAATCTCTGTTAGGAAACTAGGAATAGAAAGACATTTCCTTTATCTGATATAGGGTATCTACAAAAGAATCCTACTGCAAATATCATATTTAAGCTGGAATACTATTTTCCCTTTGAGACTGGGAAAAGACCAGGATGCTGAATTTCAAAAGGGATGCTATTTACAACATTAGAAATGATCAAATACTTGGAATAAACCTAATGAAAGACTGCCAGACCTCTACATTGAAAACTATTGTTTTCAGAACTTAGAAAGAATAGTTTTCTATTAAATAGAATTTAAAGATTAAAAAAAATAAGAATATAGCATGTTCATGGATTGAAAGAGTCAACAGTATTACGATAATTCTTTTCAAAGCGATCTTTAGATTCAATGTAATTTCAGCACAAATCCCAATGAACATTTTTGTGGAGAATGACAAGCAAAATTTATATGAAAATACAAAGGGCCAAGACAGTCTTGAAAAATAACTTTAACAGACTTATACTACCAGATATTAAGATTTATAAATCAAGAATTAATAAAACAGTATTAATATTGGCATAGAAGTACATGGGGGAAAGATCATGGGAACAGAAGAGAGACTAAAAATGGATCTACAACTCTGCAGTCACTTGATTTGTGACCGAAATGACACTGCAATACACTGAGGGAAAGAAATCTCCCCACCCCAATAAAAGAGTTGCTTCAATTGGATAGTCATGTGGGAAAAATGAATCTTGAAATCTTCCTAAAACCACACACATAAATCAACATCAGGTAAATCATAAACCTAAATGTGAAAAATAGAACAAAGTTTCTACAAGATAAAAGGAGAGCATCTTTGGAATGTTAAATGGAATCGGGCAAGGACTTCTTAAACAGGACACAAAAAGCACTAATGATAAAGGAAAACATTATTAAATGTATTTATGAAAATACAGTATTAAGGGAGTGAAAAGGCAAGCCTTAGAGTGGGAGAAGAAATGTGCTAAACATACATATAATAAGGAAGTCATAATTCAGATGACATAAAGAACTCCTACAAATAAAAAAGAAAAATACCAAGAGTTTCCAATAAAAAAATTGGTAAGACACTTCCAACAGCATTTTTCAAAAATATAAATTAAAATGGCCAATAAACATATGAAAGATGGAAACTATATAAAAACAAACCAAATGAAAACACTAGAAACAAAAAATAAGATCTCAAAAAGAACTCATTCAGGGAGGGGGAGGGGATGGAGCATGTAGGAATCCCCCTATATTTTCGATGTAACAGAAACTGTCAAATTAGAATCTTACATCCATAGAAAAGATCATCTTAAAATGAAGGTGAAATAAAGACATGTTCAGATGGACAAAAGCTAAGAGAATTTGTCTCCAACAGACCAGCAAGAAATGCTAAAAGAAGCTCTTCAGGATAAAGGGAAATAAATGATAACAGAAGGAAGCTCAGACTTCAAAAAGGAATGAAGACTACCAGAAAGAATAAATATGTAGATAAATATAAAACACAATTTTTACTATCTTTATAATATGCATGCACATAAATGTATACATATGTATATACTTAAATTTATTTTAAGTAACAACTTCTACAGCAGTAAGGCTCTGCCCATTATGAATTTGATAGAATATTATTTTAAAGTAGAATGTGATATGTTAAAAGGCCTGTTGTGAATTCTAGAGCAACCACTGAAAATAATAACACAAATAAATAAAGCTAAAAACGTAATAGAGAAGATAAAATGAAATAAAACACATATTCTATTCACCCAAAAGAAGGAAAGAAAGGAGGAACAGATGAATAAAGAACATATGCAGCAAATAGAAAACATATACTAAAGTGGTAGGCTTAAACCCAACCATACCAACAATTACACTAAATGCACATGGATTAAAAATTCCAATTAAACAGTGGTGACTGTTGGATGGGATAAGAAGCAAGATCCTACACTAGGTACTGCTTACCAAGAAACATTTTACCTACAAAGAGACAGGCTGAAAGTAAAAAAGGTGGGAAAAGATATACTATGCAAAACACTAAACATAAAGAAGCTGGTATAGCTATATTAATATCAGTCAAAGTAGATTGCAAGACAGATTATTATCAAAGAGAAAGAGATATTTTATATTGATAAAAGGTCAATTCATCGAAGACATAAAAATATTAAATGTGTATGCACCTAATAACAGAACTTCAAAATATATAAAGCAAACATTGACATAAGGGGGGGTGGATTTCACAGTCATAGTTGGAGATTTTAACATCTCTCAGTAATTGATAGAATAATTAGACAAAAATTCAGTGAAGATATTAAGATTTAAGCACTATTGACCAACTTGACCAGACATTTTTAGAACATTATACCTAAAGCTACAGAATAAACAATTTTTTACCCTCCAAGTTCACAGGAGAACTTCACCAACTTAGACGAAATCTTGAGCCATAAAAGGAGTTTCATTACATTTCAAAGTATCAAGATCTTACAGAATATTTTCTCTGACTACAACCAGGTTAATTAGGAATCAATAATAATACAGATATTTAGAAAATTCCCAAATCTTGGAAATGTAATGACATACTTGTTAGTAACTCACCACTGAAAGACAACATCAGAAAGCCAACTCAAAAATATTTTGAACTAAAGATAATAAAAACAAAACATATGAAAATTGATGCATGCTGCTAAACAATGTTTAAAGGAAAGTTTATTGCTTTAAATGTCTATATAAAGAAAAGAAAAAAATGAAAATCATTGGTCTAATATTCAATCAAGAAGTTAGAGAAAAGAGGAGAAATTAAAGCAAAGCACATTGGGAAAAAAAAAAGAGAAGTCAGTAAAATAGAAAAATCCACAAATTATAGAGAAAATTAGTGAAGTCAAAAGTTGGTTCATTGAAAAAATAAAATTGATAAACCCCTAGCGAAACTGATTAAGAAAGAAAGGGGGAAAGAATGAAATAGAAACAAATTATCAAGTCAGGGACAAAAGAGGGAATTTGACAACAGATCTTAGAGACATTAAATGAACAAATAAAGGGTTATTATGAACAAGTTCATGCCAAAAACGTTTTCAGTGAAGGTGAAATACACAAGGACAAAATCAGACACAGAAAAATAGAAAATCCAAATTAACTTTTATCTATAAAAGATATTTTATATATAATTCAAGAACTTACCACTAAGAAAATTCCAAGTCTAGAGACTGGTTCATTGGTGGATTCCATGAACCATTTAAAGAAGAAATAATACCACTCTTACAAATTCGTTTCATTTTCTTTCAGAAAACAGAGGAGGAGTATATCAGTCAGATTCAACCAGAGAAGCAGAACTAGTAGGAGAAATATATTAACTGATTTATTATAAAGAATTGGCTTGTGCAATTGTGGAGACTAGGTATGTCCAAAATCCACAGGGCAGGCCATCAGGAAGGGCAGGATAGAACTCTCAGGCAGGGGCTCAAACTGTTATTCACAGACAGAACTGCTTCTTCAAGGAAGCCTCAGCTCAGCTCTGAAGGTCATTCAACTGATTTAATCTGGCCCACCTAGGTTATCTAGGATAATCTTCCTTATTTAATGCTGAGGAAAGTGGATGTGGCTCAAGCGATTGAGCTCCTGCCTACCACATGGGAGGTCCTGGGTTTGGTTCCCGGTGCCTTCTAAAGAAGAGAGCAAGCTGGCATGATGGGCAGGCACAGCAAGATAACACAAGAGACATAAGAGACACATAATGAGAGACACAACAAAGCAGGGAGCAGAGGTTCCCAGTGCCTTCTAAAGAATACAAGCAAGACAGCGAGCCGATGCAACGGGCAGGCACAGCAAGCTGATGCAACATGATGTAACGAGGCACAAGAAGAAAAACATAATGAAAGACACACAAAGAAGGGAACAGAGGTGGCTCAAGCGATTAGGAGCCTCCCTCCCACATCAGAGGTCCTGGGTTTGGTTCCCAGTGCTTCCTAAAAGAAATAAGACAGACACAGCAAGTGCAAGCAACGAGGGAGTGGGGAGAAATAAATAAATCTTTAAAAATAAATAAATAAATAAATAAAGCTAGCTGATTATGGACTTTAATCACATCTACAAAATACCTTCACAGCAACACCTAGATTAGTGTTTGATTGAATAACTGGGTATTATAACCTAACCGAGTTGACAAATAAAACTGACCATCACAGAAAGGGAACACTTCCCGCCTCTTTTTATGAGACCAGCAGAACTCTAATACCAAAAGCTGACAAAACATTACAAGAACAACAATTCTTGATTAAATATCAAGAAATTGAATCCAGCAAAACACACAAAAAGATGCTATTTCATGACCAAGTGGAGTTTATTACAAGAACGTAATGTTAATTTAACACACAAATATCAACCAGTGTAATTCACCACATTAACAGATTAAAGGAGAAAAATGATTATCTGAAGAGATGCAGAATAAGCATGTCAAAATTCAACACTCATTCTTGATAAAAATTAAAAACTCTCAGCAAATTAGGAATTAAAGAAACTTCTTCAGTCTGATAACAGACACCTACAAATTAAAAAAAAAAAACAAAAAAACTGCAGTTAATATCATGCTTAATGGTAAAAACGGTAAGTATTTTCCCCCAAAAGAGAAACAATATCTGCTCCCATCACTTCTAGTCAACACTGTTTTGGAAACTCTAGCCAGGGTAATAAATCAGGAAAAGGAAATAAAAGTCATAAATATTGGAAAGGAAGAAGTGAAACTGTCATTATTCACAGTTGACAAGATTATATATGTAGAAAATTCTATGGAATTAAAAAAACTTCAGGAAATAAAAAAAGTGAATGCAAGGTCAATACACAAAAATCAATTGTGTTTTTAAATACTAGCATCAAACAATTGGAAAATGACTTTAAAATGAAATCATATTTAAATAGAATCAAAAGCACCAACTACTCAGGAAAAAAATGTCTACACTAAAAATACAAAACATTTCTGAAAGAAATTAAAGACAAGTGGAGAGACACACCATGTTCACAGATTCAATGAAGCTGTCCAGCCTCCACAAGTTGATCTATAGCTAAAAGGCAATATTACCCAAAATTCCAACAGTCTTTCTAAAAAAAAGAAATTGACAAGTTAATTCTAAAATTTATATGGAAATGTAAAGGATTTAGAATGACCCAAACAATCATGACAAAGAAGTACAAAGTTTGAGGACTTCTACTCCTGGGTTTCAAGACATCTAAAACTTAACAATAACAAAGACAGTGTGATATTGGTATAAGGACAGACCAACAGATCAGTGGAACAAAATAAGTTGTACATATATAGATCCATTCATTCACATATACTCAATTGATTTAGAACAAGGTACCAAGTCAATTCAACACATAAAAGTATTTTGACACGAGTTGCTAGATTAACTGGGAAAAAATAAACCTCAACAACTTCATTTCATACACAAAAATTAATGCAAGATGCATTGATTTTTATAAAGGTAGAACATTAGGAAAAAATCTTCATACTCCTTGGGATAGGAAAAGATTTCTTAGGACACAAAAACCACAAACTATAAAAAGAAAAAAACTGATAAAATTTGGACTTCATCAAAATCCAAATCTGCTGTCCAAAAGACACCATTAAAAAAAAATTAAAAGGCAAGCCACAGACTGGAAGAAGATATCCCCAAGGGGATACGAAACAGATATAGGGAAGTAAGAATATGTGTAGACACACACATACATACATTCCTATAAGTCAACAATAAAAAGATAAAAAACCCAGTTTAAAAAATCTTCAAAAAGAAGATATATGAATGGCCAATAGCATGCATGAAAAGGAGGTCAATATCATCAGTCATTGGAGAGATGCAAATTAAAACCACAATGAGCTATCAATAGAAAGGCTAAAATCATAATGACTGATAATATCAAATGTTGGTAAAGATGTAGAGCAACTGGTGGGCATTTAAAAGGGTGCAACAATTATGAAAAACTGTTTGTTAGTTGTTTTTGTTTGTTTCTTTGTTTTTTCTTAAACATACACTACCCTATGACCCAGCAATTTCACTATTAGGTATTTTATCCAAGAGAAATGAAATATATGTCCACATAAACACCTGTACAAGAATGTTCACAGCCAGAGCTGTACCATCCGCTTCTTGATTCTATACAGGAGATAATCTGAGAAAAACTAAATCAATGAACCCAAAGAAGGGCTGGAATAAACAAGTGAGTCATGAAACTCACAAGAAAAGACAACCATAAATAGCAGAGATTATAATTAATCATGTTCCACATTACGTTTAAGGGACACAGCTACAGGTAAAAGAGCAAATCCAAGATTTTACTAAAACTGAAGCAAGTTCCCCACCTCACCCCGTCCTTGTTCATCTTATTGAGAAAACTCACTATGAGGATAAAAGAAAACACATGTAATTAAGAACAGCATATGGAGACTTTGAAGTTTCTCAAAGTAAGTAAATATTTAGCCTTTTTCCTCTCTGTAGTAACAACTGTCCATTTTATCATAACTAAAGATGCCGGGAAAATGGCAAGGAGAGAAAGAACCATGAATGGCCACTACTGTTTGGCAATGGACACCATTCAATGATGCTAGAATGTAAAGTTCTGTGCTCTGCAGACTACTACCAGGCTTGATAAAAATGAGATCCTTCCTTTTTTTTTCTTTAGGTCTTAATTAGCTTCTTGTTAAACTACAAACATTATCGTCTGAGTACACATGCTGGGACAGACAAATTGGAACACTGGTTGCCAGCCTGGGAAGCCTGGGAGGGTCCCCGGTGATTAACTGTCACCATGCTGATGTTGACTATGCTGCTTTCCTGAGTGTGCTATCACGCTGCAAAAAACCCAACCTTCTCATCTTTCACTTAAAAACAGAAGGAAAGAGGAATCGTGTGAGTTGGCCTGTGTGAATCCTATCACCCTGATCTCAGAAGCCCAAGGGTCAAGTGTTTGTAAATATTTCCAATAACCTATACCATCCATTCCCCTTTCTATTACCAAGGAAACCCACTTTAACGTAGCAGTCTGCATGAATCAATATCTCTGGGGCTGGCATTTTTCACCAAATATTCCATCCTTGCAAACACTGATTAAAGCTCTTTTGTTGATTTTAAAAGCATGAAAACACTGTGATTCAGGTAAAATGGATGAGTTTACTTTTAAAGGGTCAGTAAAACAGAGATCTTTCAAATGAGAGCAAGGCAGCCTAAGTAACAACCTCTTTTGTCCAATGAGGATTTGAGGGTGGGAGTGGGGGAAGGGGTCAACAAACCGTAGAAATCTCAAAATGACAAAGTCATTGTTCAGTGAAAGACACTGGAATGCTTTCTACACACTTTCCCTGACATCTCTACACAATGAAATGCAAGGGTCAGTGGTACTGAGACAAGTAAAGGCAGTTCCACTCTTTTGCTTCTATAAAAGCAAGTGACCGAACCTATTATAGCCAAGTCTTAGGCTTGCTTTGTTCTCAATATCCAGATGCAGCAGCTTTTTCTTTCTCTCCCCCCTGCTTCCCCCTGGAAAGAAATGACTGAGGACACCTCCTTCACATTTTCTTTTTCTTGGGCATTTTCACTTCATAAAGCTGCAGTCAATGTGTTTTGTGTGTGGTGAGGAGGAATGACACATTCAGTGGTGGTCCCCGGTACTGCCTGCATTGGTGGCTCAAGTAGCTTCAGGATTAGCCCTTTGTGCTCGATGAAAGGATATGAAAAGTCAGTTATTTAAACTCAGTGAAGCTGTTGATTTTTTTTTTTTTTTTTGATGAGGAATGTGGGGAAGAAAGGTTTTGCAATTCAGTTTTCCTCAATAAATTACAGTTCTTTGCTGAGGGCAGCTGTGTGCAAGTTCACATGCTCAGTGCAGTGTCAAATTTAAAAAAAAAAAAGAAAAATTAATATGCCTAAATCCAACCTCTGGGTCTTGCCTTCATTTTCAATTATTTTTCTAGTAGGAAGACGTCTTAGAAGAGATGCTTTTAATTACAAGAATTCTAGATAATTGAGACTCTTTACACAATGTTACCTGTGACCTTGGATGTTTCAGAAATAGTATGGAAATTACACTAATATGAAATATCTAGTGTTTTATGTTCTACTCTGAAAACAACTGATTTTGATACTGTGATTCTAAATGGAAAAATAGCCATTAGAATCTTCAGAGATAATAAACCCAGAAGCTCTGTGATTCAAACTTACGTGGTGATATTTATAGGCCTGATAATTGTCTTTGATAAATACCTTAGTGCAACATAATTCCATGATCAGACTATTTCCTCTATTTAAGAATATATGTAATATATATATATTTAAAAACTGCCCATTATTTAGGACTTTTGCTCTTAGATGCTACGCTAAAATTGTTATAAAATTATTTCACTTAATCCTCACAACATGCCTTATGAGGTAGGTATTATTATTTTCTCCATTTTACAGATGAGAAGTGTGTGGCTTTGTGAGGCAGGGCCAATAAGTGGTAGAGCTGGAATTTGAACTTAGGAAGGGAGATTCCAAGGCTCCTGGGTTCTACCACTACAATATACTTTAAAATTATTTATATTATAAATGATATCCATGAAATTATAATCATATTTACAGTAGCACACTGAACACCTCAAGAAGATTTCCCCAGAGAACCAAGATCACTAGCAAAAAAAAAAAAAAAAAAAAAAAATTTCAGGGTTTTAATAAGCTAAATAAATTTTTTTTTAAAATGCTGCCTTCTTTCCTCCTTTGGAATTAAGAACAGCTCCAAATTTGCCAGTAACAATAATCTGACTGAACAGACAGCACATCTCATAGCTGTTAGTCAGTCTAGTACACACCACTGTGGGGTACAAACACACAATAGGACACCCTCTGTTGGGATATGGTCTTAGGACTGACAATAAGCCCCAGAGGGGATGGGCTTTCCTGCAGGGTGGACACACTATTTGGAATCACAGGTTTTCATTAACCACACCTGGCATCCTTACTGAATGCCCTAAACAGAAACCCATCCACACTGGTACCTCTTCCAGGTTCCTTCCACTGGCATATCCATTGCCTTCCTGCTGGTGGTCTCCTCCTCCTCTCCTTGTCCTTCTATCCAACACTCCAAAATGAAACTCATGTGCTTGAGACACAAGTCTGTGATCGGCCTGCTCTGTGCCTAACCATCTTCATCTCCTTGGACACCTTCATCTCAGATTTCACGATCCAGCCATTTTACACTATGGGGTCCCCCATATATATTCGTTCCTCTCCTGGACCTTCCTTTTGTGGCTCCTTACAATATATACCTTGTCCTCTCTGTATGGGGTTTAGGAATCAGTGGGAAACCTCCAGGCCGGGTTAAGGAAGAAACTCTCTTAAGCTACTACAATCTGAACTGTAGTTGGCCAGCTCAAAAATAAATTTTACAAAACCTTAAATTTTGGCTTTAACTTAAAAACATGCATGGGTCTGATGTTGAAGTTTCTCACTGTTTTCCTTGTATAAATCACAAATACAGTGTATCATCTATGACTTCCAAAACACTCATGAAGGTACAAGTACAGAATCTTCCTATATACTTATAACTCCTTCCCCGTGCCCTACTCAGCAATTCTTGTCTCATCAACACCTAATTTGTTAGCAAAGTTTTTAGAGATGGCTTTAAGTCTTTCCAAAGCAGTCGAGCAACACTTCCATTTGACGTTAAAACAATTTAGACAATAAGCATTGTCATTATGAAATTACAACAAAAGCAAGTCCATTAACAGCTTTAGGAAGAACCATAATTGACTCTGGAAAAGCATAACAAGTCCAAAGACTGGAACAGAGGTTGTGGGCCTACCAGAGGCAGCCCATGAGCAAGCCTAATTACAGAGGGAATAAAGGGTACCATTTAATCAAGTGGGTAAAAATGAATGAATGAATGAATGAACTAATTAATTGACAACAGTAGTTGCTGACCTCATCATTCTATCCAGAACATTTCTTAGCAAGGGAATTAAACCAAAAAAAAAAAGGGGGTGGGGGGTGGGGCGACCATTTACCTTTGGAGGTTCAAGGCCAAGTCTGGAGTTATCTTAACTTTCAACTTTACTCAACAGTGTATAAAGCTATGATATTAGCAATACCGTTGGTTTCACTAACTCCAGGCATAATTCTCCTGAAAACTGAAAGCCTCATAGAAGGAATGTGTCATGAGACACTAGCAGGTTTCCATGACTGCAGGGACTCCACTGGACAGAAGTTATGTGATAAACAAACAAACAAGCAAACAACCTGGAAGCCCCAGCACTGCCTACAATAAATTGAAATGGAGTACTCCTAAGCAGAGCATCAAAGGCAAGTGCAACCTCACTGAGGCACAGCATGGAACAAGGAGGCCTGCTTTCCAATCCTGCAGTGCTGGTACAGATGATGATGAGAACCGTCAAGGGAGCAGGTCTTATGCCACGAAGATTTTTTCAGATGACCATGAATAAGAGAAAAGTTTTCATCAAGACCCTCTTCAGGAAGTACAATTCAGAGGACAACTACCAAGCGTGCACAGCACAAACCAGTCTTGCTGATTTTGAGTAAAGTTCACCAATTAATAATCTTGAGTTTCTCAGGAAACAGTAACATCTTCAAAGGGGAGAAAGTCATACATACTCACCCTTGTTTACCCTTAAAATTACATGGTAAGCATGTCAATGTCTTTACCTGCTCAAAGACCTTGGACCTTTACATCCAACAATGTATATGCTCAAATATAAATTTCTTAGGTAAGTTTTCAAGACTGAGTAAAATGTGGCCCCTGAGTCACTTAGAGCCCTACATAAACCGTAAAGTCCAGCTAGACACATAGTATTTTCTTTGCTATACAGTTAAAGATTCATGTCAAATTACTTGATTTGAAAGTGTGATGTATCTTTCAAATATCTTTGAAATATTCACTGATTTTTGAGAAGGGGGCAAAGACCACTCAATTGGGAAAGAACAGTCTCCTCAACAAATGTTGCTGGGGAAACTGGATCTCCACTTATAAAAGAAAGAAGGAAGACTCCTACCTCATACCTTATGCAAAAAAATATCAACTCAAAATGGATCAAAGATCTAAATATAAGAGCCAGAACTATCAAACTCCTAGAATAAAACATAGGGAAGCATCTTTAGGACCTTGTGTTGGGCAATGGTTCCTTAGACTTTATACCCAAAGCATAAGCAACAAAAATGAAAAATAGATAAATGGGATTTCATCCATCAAAATTAAAAACTTTTGTGCCTCAAAGGACTGTACCATGAAAGTAAAACGGCAACCTACACAATGGGAGAAAATATTTGGAAGCCACATACCCAATAAAGGTTTAATATCCAGAAAATAAAGAAATCCTTCAACTTAACAACAAAAAGACAAATAACCCCATTAAAAAATGGGCAAAAGACGTGAGCAGACATCTCCCCAAAGAAGATATACAAATAGCCAAAAAGCACATGAAAAGATGCTCAACATCATTAGCCATCAGAGAAATACAAATCAAAAACCACAATGAAATATCATTTCATACCCATTAGAATCATTAATAGTACCCATTAAATGGCTACTATTTAAAATTACAAGTGTTGGAGAGGATGTGGAGAAATAGGAACACTAGTACATATGCTGGTGGCCATGTATAATGGTGCAGCTGCTGTGAAAGACAGTTTGGCAGTTCCTCAGAAAGTTAAATATAAAATTACCATATGACCTCGCAATCCCACTTCTTAGGTATATGCCCCAAAGAATTGAAAGCAGGGACTCGAACAGATACTTGTACACCAATGTTCATAGAGGCGGTATTCAATATTGCCAAAAGATGGAAGCAACCTGAGTATCTAACAACCGATAAATGGATAAATAAAATGTGGTATATACATGCAATGGAACATTATTCAGCCATAAAAAGGAATGACGCTCTGATACATGTGACAACATGAATGAACCTTGAAGACATCATGTTGAGTGAAATACAACAGACACAAAAGGACATATTGTATGATCTCACTGATATGAAATAATTAGAATACACAAACTCATAGAGTCAGAATCTAGAATACAGGTTACCAGGGGATGGGATGGGGATAGGCAATAGGATGTTAAGGTTTAAAATGTACAGAGTTCTTATTTGGAACAATGTAAATATTTTGGTAATGGATGGTGGTGATGGTAGCACAACATTGTGAATGTAATTAACAGCACTGAAATATATATCTGAATGTGGTTAAAGGGGAAATGTTAGGCTGTAGATATGGTAATAAAATAAACATTTTAAAATCCCTACACAATGAACCCTAAGTTAAACCATGGACTACAGTTTATAGTAAAATTATAAAAATGTGCTATCATCAATTGTAACAAATGTACCACACCAATGCAAGGTGTTACTAATTGGGTGGTATATGGGAATTCCGTATTTTATGCATGATTGTTCTGTAAATCCACAACCTCTCTAATAAAGAAAAATAAATTGTTAAATATCAACAATGTAATTGCTCCTTGAGGGTGTGTGTGTGTGTGTTTATATGTACGTGTACACACACACACACACACACACACACACACACACACACACACTAAAGCATTGACAAGCTTTGCTACTATTTTTTTTTTTTTTAAATCAAATATATCTGAACCTCTGCTTCACAGAAAGAAATTTTATCTCCTACAAAATAAAATCTTGTGTGGGGTTTAGATCTTTTTACTGATAGTTTTTAAGAGTGCTCAAAATTTAAACTGCTTCTTGGACATCCAATTTAATTAAATGGTAAGATAATTTTTCAAAAAAAAAAAAAAAGAAGGGTAGATACAGTCTGTTTAGTTGATATATTATTTGAGTATTTAAGTTTAACAATTTAATTTTTACCTTTAGTATACTTATACCATTTTCTATAAAGAATGCATTTCCAAGAATAGTATAAGCATCATCTAGAGTCACCTATTATTCATGAAATTTTGTTGTAAAGTTACGCTTCTATTTTTAAACCCAACCTCAAGAAATGTGCTTTTCTTTCAGCCAATTCTACTTCCTTGTTTATACAGTATTACTTTACAGAGCTATATATGTCACAACACAAACAAATGGGCATCAAAACACATGTGAATATAAATGGTATCCTCTACTTCCTGAGCTCCCTGAAGCCCATACTGAAAAAGCAGTCACAATTTCTCTAAAACTTGGGTTTGAAACCAGGCTTATCACAAAGCCAAGGAAGAAAGTTCTTTCAAATAGAGGTTTCCAGACTTGGGGATTTTACAAACCAACAAAAATTTCCAAAAACACTTTAGGAAAAGGAAAGTATGTTTGTCCAACTTTAATTCTAAAGACAATGACAAATAAAAGGCTATCATAATTTCATAAAATTTTATATCTAAAATATAATGAGATCATATTATTTGAGCACTTACAGGACTTTTTCTAGAGAAGGCAGCAGATGGCAAATCACTTAAAATACCACTGGAGAGTCTGCCTGGCATCTTCCTCAATGAGGATCAAAAAACTGGAAGGGCAATTTGTTTCTCCCTCATGTGCAAAATGAGTGCAATTAAAATATATAAAAATTTAAAAATATATAAAAATAAAACTCCCCAATTCATTCTCAAGAAATTATGTAAAATCTCTGGGCCTCATTTTCTTCATTGTGAAACCAGCAGAATAACTGTATGTACTCTACAGCATTGCCGAGATTACATAAGAAGTTATACAAATAAAGGATTTAGGCCAGGGCTTGGCACATGCCCCTGGAGCAGTCGCTAGAAGTTAGCCACAATTACTGTTACTCACAGGTAAATGTGTCTACAAGAAACTTTCACCTTTTGCTCTGGGTAAGAGCAACTTCACTGTATTTAGAAAATCAAGATATTTAAACAGAAAAATTGAATAAATTCAGCTCTGTGAAAAAATTCTTAAACTATCCTTATTTTCTCATATTCCAATCAGGAACAACCTGGGATTTGGGAGCCACTGCCCTAAAAGTATAGGCTGTTGGAAAAATAAGACACTATGCCCTCACTCCAGAGAACCACTTTCCACTGTCAAAGCAGCCTGTGTGAAGTGTGAAGCTGCTTTGGTTTATAAGCCTGGGGTTATGGGTGAGGGGATACATCAGATATAACCCTAGTTCCTCCCCTTTAAAGGATTATGCAAAGCCACTTTAAAGGATTATGTTAAGACATTAAAATAAAACACAACATCAAACTCAGAGAGAAGTGCCTAATAAATGTTACAATTTTTTTTTTCCAATTTATAATGTGAGTATGATGTCAGTTGTCCATTTAAAATATTCCAGTGATTTCCCATTGCGTCCAGAATAGAACCAAACCCCCATACCCATACCCGGGCCTGAGAAATCCATGGTCCAGCCCAGCCTCTTCCTACATCTCCAACTTGCTCTTCCTGCTCTCTACTCTGTTCACCTTGGCCTTCCCTCTCCCTGGAAACCTGACTCTTTGTTCCCATCTTGAGCCTTTGCAAATGCTCCTTCTCCTTAGAGTGACTACCCCTAGATCTCTGCACGGCTGTCTCCTTCCTTCTCAAACTCAAATGTCACCTCTTCCTTGAGGACCTTGGCTCAACTTACTTGTATTGGTTTACCTGTTTCCTACCATCTCCTGTCAACTCCTGGAAGCCAATACTCAGTTCACTGAGCCCAGAAAAGTGAATGACATATAGGAACACATAGGAAGTGTCATTCACCCCAGAGCCCAGAAAAGTGAATAACACATAGGAAGTGCCCAATAAAGAGTGACTGCTTGACTGGCCAAGGATGAGTGGAATCATCCAAAAGGAGTCAGAAAACACTTGGCTATGGGGAGATTTAAATGAGATAAGGCAAGTGAAATATGCCCAGCACAGTGCTCGGTCTATTGTTATGCATTCCCTTCTTTTCTGTGGGACCTACACATCGCTCTACCACAGAATGGAGTGGTAGAGGAACGCTTCACTCATGAATAAGAAGGACTTCTGTTGGTCCCTAAAGGATGAAGAATGAAGAGAGTACATTTGAGGAAGGGCTAAGGTGTGCAAATAATGGAGACACACATGCGCGCGCGCGCACACACACACACACACACACGCACACACATTGGGAGGGGGTGGGGGAGGTGTGGAATCCAGAGCCAGCATGTAGAGTTTCTTTCTGGCAGCTGGAGAGAAATTAAAGGGCTAGGAAATTTGAATTTTACTCTATAGGCATGGGCTCCTTTATAATACAAATCATAGGCAAACGAATCAAAACAGACCTGTTTAGATATATGTTCTAAGATAGTATCCTATTGTGAAAAAAGGGTATAAGTCCCACCTCTGGTGTTATGGGACTGCTTCAAGGCTGTCTCAGAGGAAGTTATCTGATTATACCTAGAAGGGGCTCATCCTTCTACAATATATTAAAGTCTCTGGTTTGGAACAAAACATACTTGTTCCAAAAATGCTGAAATAAGCAAATATATTGGCATTTTAAAACAAAGGAAAAAGGTACCTGCTGATCTCAGGGGATCATGGAGAGGTCAACAGTACATGACAATTTTATAAGGCAAAGAAAGAAGAAACAAAGAAGTAATAAGAGGCAGCTCTCTTTTTGTAATTATGAATGCTAAATCAAGGTGAAATAGAAGGAATTAGCTAAGGAAAGCATACTTGAATAAACATGTTAGAAGTAACAATATAAAAATTAAAATAAGCAAACATCTATTAAGGCTTATCAAATATACCAAGGATGAGTGGAATCATCCAAAAGGAGTTAGAAAACACTTGGCAATAACCATATCCTTAAAAATAAAAACAAACTCTCTTCAAGCTTCCTACCCTTCTCCTTTCCATTCTCAGCCGATAACAAGAGAGAAAAGAATGGCTCTCAAGTATGGACTCAACTTCCAGGAACACTCCCAGCACCACTATCCAGTGGCCTTTTCCTCTCATCTCCGCTCAAAGGGCCCTTCCTCAGGAATGCCTTACCAACCTCCTGGACCAGGCTGCCTAACAGTCTCTAGCCCCCACTCCTATTTCAACTTTCTGCATTTCCTCTGTGCATTCAGCAAAATTAGCATTCCAAGCTCATGACTGGATGAATTTTTAGATGTTTTCCTCTCCTCAAGGGGCTCCAGTAGTCCCCTGAAGGCAGGGACTCACTGCTGTTTCTCAGGACAGAGACTCTAATTCAATACCTATGGAAGGTAGCTCACGGCCATCTCTGATTCTACTCCCTGTGTTTCTTGTATCAACACCCATAACCACCCCCCATAAACACACAAAAATTCAACCAATCAACATCTCCCCAGACTCTACACGCCAACGGGCCTCTCTCCTCTTTCAATCACACTCCCTCAAAGAGGGAGGCTGTCCAGCCTTGTGCGATCTGGCCTCGCTCTTAAACCTGCTCCTACTGGTCACCAGGGCCTCCAAATCACAAATCAAGCTGACACCTTCTTCTTTCCTTTTCCTCCACGTTTAATACACTTTCCCCTTCTTTGGCTTCATGACACTGAATTTCCTTCTCTTTTCCTTGCTGCTCATTCTGTGTTTCCTTTGTGTGGCTTCTCTCCATCTGCTTTCTCTCTAAACATCAAAGCTTCTATGAGGTTCTAACCCTGGCCTCTAAAAATGCTTCTCTAAGTAATCTTATTCATCTTCACAGCATCACTTGCTAACTAATCAGTGAAGAATATATCCATTCCTGGTTTTTCTCTTAAACACAGGACTCATACTTCCAGGTATTGACAGGACACCTCCACCTGGAGATCTCATAAAGTCCCCCTAGATAAATGATCTAAAAGTTGCAGAGCAGGGATTGCAAATAAGATTTGTCTCATGCTAAAGTCTTATCCAGTCACCTATCCAGGACCCCTTCTTTCATAACTCTTATCTCACAGCTTTGTAATTACTGATTTTCTATCTGTCTCTCCCAGTACTGTTTGCTTCATGGAAGATGAGAAATGTCATTTAACGCCACATCCCCAAGCCCAGCATGGTACTTAGCATATAGGAGACACTCAATAAATGCTTGTGGAATGAATGCTTCTTCATCTTTTGCATCACTATATCCCCAGCACATCGTAGAAGCCCAAAAAAAGTTTGGTGGAAAAAGTAAAAAGGAGGACATATTAGAGGAATGAGAAATATTGAACGACTTACAAATCTACACTTCACAGTTTATAGTAGAAATAGTTTTCCTTTTAGGAGAAATTTCAAGATTCTCCATAAGATACCTTATTTAGTTATAAATATTTTGCAAAACATGTGTGTCCATCACACATATGTATATGTATATTAAGTAAAATAAAATGGTCACCTATATTGGGTGCTGCTGGGAAAGACCCCTTTCTGAAAAAGGATTTTCCAGAAGACAAAAACAATTGACCTTCAGGGGCTTTATGAGAAAATGAAACAATGGAATACATCCTACAGAATTGCAGATAAGAAACACCTGGTGATAAACCAGTTTCCTCCAGTAGAGGATGGACAAGCATATCATACTAATCATTTCTATCTGCTCTCACTCTATAAGACCCTCTTCCTAAGTAAAATGGAAACTTAACATCAGTCAATGAGAACATTTCCTAGCTTGTTCCTGATTTGCCCTACATTAACTTCCCCTTTTCACTCCCTCAAGCAAGTTCCTTACTTTTGGCTTGGTGCTATTGGATTGTTGATTGTTGCCCAAATAAACATTAACAAAATTTTTTAAATGATTCAGTTTATCTTTGACAATACATACATAATGAATATATATAATAAAGGCATGTGACTGTGTGTGTGTGTGTGTGTGTGTAGCATGCCTTTATTAATTAAACCAATCATTGTTTTGAGAATATGACAGACTAGATTTATACTGCTGGTATTTGTGCTATGATACCAGTAAGTCAAACATTTAAAATTGCATTTTAATTATCACCTCCATGAGGTTGTTTGTTAATCAAATATATTATGTTTCTAAGGCGAAATTCCTATTCAAAGAAATCTCTCCTCATTGATTTCTTATGTCTGAGGTCTAGGTGAATATTTTTATACCATTTGCATTTCAATTCCCAATTTCATAAAGATACTTAGTTTTAACCTATAAAGAACCACGTTCTAGCTTGAGGGATCACTCGGTTTAAAAAATACTGTTAATACTCGAAGCTGCTGTGAGTTTTGAAAAAGCAAACAAATAAAATGCATTTGAGCAACATGTTGATAAACCTGACATACGATGCCAGCCATTGGCAAACTTATCCGATAAGCCCAAGGCAAACCTGAGGGTTTACCAAATACCCTGTAACTTGTATTCTTTTGTTATTTTGTACTTTATAAATTATTTCATATCATATATATGTCAAAAGTTTTCCTCAATTCTGATCTATCCTTCTGATCTGCCTGGTCAGTCAAAAATTGATCTTTCTTCCTTCACAACTGTTCCATACCTATGTCAACGCTGGTTCCAAAGACATACAACCACTGTTCCCACCACTGCTCTGTATTTTTCACTCTAATGGACAGCAGTAAATTAAACATGTTTTCAAAATTAGCTGTATCAGTGTTTCCCACTAGCATGGATATGAATAGTTAAATATCAAAAATAAATAAAACCTACATATATTCATACAAATACAAATCTTTTGTTGCAGTCTGGGGGCAAAGTGAGGTAAACAACTTCTGACTGGCCAGTAAATGTGCTCACATTTTAAACAGAATTTCCTTATTTCAGTTATTAAAGGGGTAATAAAATCTGTCTGATTTCTGACTTGCTTACACAAATGGAGGCAACCGTTCTAAGGTCTCATTCCTCATTTCTTCAGCATCAGACTCAGTTGGAAACACAATTAAGTTCTAACCCAATGGTCCACATTTCTGAACCATTAGTTTCAAAACCAACATTCATTATCTTATAGAAAAAGTAATCAAACATGCATACTCTGGATTAAAAACTCCACATGGATAGCTTATTTCTATAGCTATTCAATTTTAATTCTCCATAAAAGCATGATTATATGCATATCTGTAGTAAGAAAAAATATTAACAGGACAGCCTTAGTCTGAATATTCCAAGTGGAAAGCTTAACTCCCTATTCAAAAAAGGTATCTAATGACTTAGACTGTCATTCTATTTGTTACTATAAAAGCCCCAAATTCTTTCTGGCTCAGTTAACAGGTAGTTGATAGATAGTATTCCTGGAGGTCATTTAGGATCTCATCTCCTACAAGATAACACCAAGTTCTTCTCAAGGAAATTCCCAATCCTTTTCAAACTCTATCACTTCAGTCAAGACAGGTTTAGAACTCACTTGCTAAGAGTTTCTCTGACCACAGGAGGGGCTGCTAGAGTTCTACTGATTTTTACCGATAGAATCTAAGGAGAGAAGTTAAAACAAGAGCCACCTAATGTCAGGGGCAGGTTTTGCCAACAGGCAGGCTGGACATTTTCTCTTATCTCAGTTCTGAAAGGGGATAATGAAGTTAATGAGTTATGAGATAGCTAAGAGGCCTGAAAAGTCATTTCCATTTCAGATTCTCAAGTAATCTCAAGTAATACCTGTCACACAGGTAACATGCATGCTACCTGCACGGTTTACCTGACTGGCACTTACTATCTTACTAAAGGAGTGAGTCAAAGTAGATAAAACCTTTAAAAAGCAAAATATTCCTCCACCCACCCCAAAACTAGACCAACTTCTTCAGCAAATACATGAGGTGCCTCAAGCTGATTGTCATTTTGACCTTGCTTTGTTTTAATTCAGGAGTCTATTTAGAAATATAGCAAGCAGCCCCCTTCCTGCGGCTCAGCTAGCAGAGCTAATAGGCTTCTAATTAATTTCCAGAAGATTGCTGTTATAACTAACAGGTTTTAAACATTTGGTTGATTGGGGAAAATGAATTGAATATAATGTATTTGATTTGGAAAATTAGTTTTCATTCTATGTGCTTGCCATAATAGTGTTTATTTTAAGTTTACATGATTCCATTAAGAGTCCCAGAACACCACTGGGTTGTTTTAATCCTTACGGAGTCATAGCCAACTTAAAAAAAGAAAAAAATCAATTTACATTTAGATTTCTGTTGGCCTTTATTTGAGGGCAGGTTAAATTCATTTTTTGTGGGTTTAATAAAACTTTGCTTGTTACTATACCAAAAGGCCAAAATACTTCAATATGATCCCAGTGATACCTCAGTCAAAGCCCACTCATCTGATGCAAATCCTCTCAAGAAAAGCTTCTGCACACAAAGTAAGATGAACCAGTTACTGCACTGTTTATTAAGTTTCACTTGATTCCTCCTGACAACCATTTAAACAATGAATGTTGGGAAATGTCCCTCAAAGAATCAACAACAATGGCAGGGATCAGAGCTTTTATATTTAGCTAATATTATTTTTAAAAGGAGAAAATATTTCTTCCTGAAGGGATTATGGGAAGCCTTATTAAAAACACCTGCAAACAAAACAAGTGACAATAGATCTTTATCATAATTGATAACTGAGTAATCCTTTATATAAAATTCCTTTCTTGGAGACAATAACACCAAGATTTACCTTTGCTATTAAACTCAAGAAATCAGCTAATTGGGACTGCTGGTATTCAACACTGATAATGTAAGCCAGTTTAAATGAGCAAATAATTTAAAAAGACCGATGTCTCTGGTTAAAAAGAAGTACAGCAAGACTAGAATTTTCTCTCCTCACACTGCTAAGGCTGAAATCAAGTAGCAGCCATCCTTATCCTAAGCAGGTACTTTTGTTCCTTGTTTTAAAATGCCAGTATATTTGCTTATTTCAGTGCTTAAGTATGTCCTCCAAACATGGTGCAAAAATATGTGAGGGATTCTAATTATTATGGCTCATTATGTGCTAAGCACACAGTGGGCCAGCCAGCTTCTGAAACTCAACCTCTGCGTAACTTGCAGTTGCAAAGAAACTGAACACTTCACAAAATTTCCTCAAAGCAATTAACAATCATGGAAGGAAGGAAGGGAGGGAGGAAGGGAGGGAGGATAAAGAAATATTACATAGCTAAATCCAGCAGGACACATTTATAAAATAAGTTTGCAGAAGAAAAAAAATCAGATTTTTGTTTGCAGCAAAAATACTCTGCCTGTGAGTCTCAGTTTACTCCACATTGGTAAACAGTGGGCTCTGCTGTTTACAGTTAGATATTCATTGCTGCATTTCTTGTGTGACTAACAGGAACTCCTCTAAGCATCTGAAGCCTATTACTGATTTTTCGGACATAGCTACTTTCCCAAATTAAGTAATTGTGGCTCCAGAGGCAATTCCAAGCTTTGACTCAACATGCATTTGAGCATTTAAAAAAGAGGGTGAGGAAGGGACCATCCAGATCAAGCCAGAATCCATATCCCAACTGTAGCATTTCTACTTCCTCATCTTAAAATCACAATTAGACAGCTATAAACTGGTACTTTGATAAAGTGAAAAAGGTTAAAAAATCATCAAGTGTTAGCAAGAGCAGCTGGAATTTTAGAATAGGTGAAACTTTTGATATATGCATTTCATTTCCAAAATAAACAGTTGGAAATGAAGAAGAAAGTTCCCCAGCCTGAATCACTGAACAGTACAGAATTAAACAATAAAAAATAAACATATGAGCAACAATACTGAATGAGGAGATGAGAGATGAGGTGATCCAACATTATTCTTTAGACTCTCAAGTTCACAGACAAAACAAATGCTTCATTGTAGACTATATTTCTGTGGGATTGTTGGTTTTAATAAAAAAAAAGACACTTTAAGACTTAGAGCAATCAATGTGTGAAAAGGAAAAACTGCCTAGGAAAACAAAAAAGACATTTTCTGAGGTCACTTTGATCCTGTACTCAAATTATTGGCTTAAACATACCTGCCTTTAAAAGCATTGTATCTGCAATAGCTGCTCTCTATTGTCCTTGTTAACAGAGTATTATTTTTGCCTTATTATTACTAATCCTTTCTTTGTAAGTAACCACACCTGGTTTTATCCAAAAAACGGTGAAGTAAATATTTGTCCTTTGTGGTTATACAATGCATAATTTAGTTAATCTAGGCTATCTTTCCGTGAGAGGTGATTGTTTCTATATTATGAAATGTGTTCACAGAAAAGCAAAATCCATGCCAGATACCTGCAAGGCAGATAAAGAACCACTCACCAAGCATGTAGCTGCTGAGAACTAAACCTTGACACTGCTGTGTAGCCACTCCTACACACAAATTATTACTCATGTTAAAGTGGCCTCCGAATCATAACCACACCTTTCCATTTACAAACATGGCCTTTTAGTAAGGAAAAATTACACATCAACAGGAAGGAAACCCCGCCCCCATGCCACCATGAAAAGACCTTGGGAAAAAAGAGGAAGTTCAATTTTCTATTTGAGAATTTGGCATTACCTGGATGAAATCTAGAAATGTCAGGGGTAGCAAGTCATCCATATGTCCAACGTCTTTGGAGAAACGATTTAAAATTCTTCCTGCAAGAACAGGATATGAGAAATTACTCATTTCCCCAGATAGACACTTTAAGAGAAACAATTCACAAACAAATCAAAACAGTATTTTAAATGCATATGTATTTAATATATTATGCATTCACATGAAATAAGCCCATGTCAGTGGTACAGAAAAAGAAAATAGGATGATACCTAAAGAGAAACAAAAATACCACCAAATGGCAGTGGGTGGGGAGTTGAAATTTGGCTTTGATTTTAAAAGAATGGGGGGAGATTTTGTGACAGTATTGGAAAGGGTTAGTGCATTTTAAAATGATCACTTTTGGGGGGCGGATGTGGCTCAAATGGTTGGGCGTCCGTCTGCCATATGGAGGGACCTGGGTTCGATCCCCGGGACCTCCCGGTAAAATAAAAAAAAATATATAGAAGGCGCATGGGCTGCCAGGCTCTGTGTGCCGGTGAGCCGCCAGGCCCCGGGAGCCATGCAGCAAGATGATGACGTAAAAAGGAGAGAGACAAGACGAGATGCTCCGAAAGCTCCGAAAACCAGGAGCCGAGGTGGCACAGATGGCTAGAACACCTCTCTCCTACATCGGAGGTCTTCAGGATCGAATCCTGGTGAAGACTGGAGGAGGAGGATGAGAAGAGATGAAACAGACACAAAAAATTGCCCAGTGAACGGACACAAAACAGCAAATGGGGAAGGAGGGGGTTTAAAATGGATCAAGTAAATAAATAAATCTTTAAAATGATCACTTTTTAGATTTCACCTCCAGCTTCAGTTTAAGTGCTACATAAGTTTGATGAACCACTGAAAAAGACATAAGTTAATCCTAACTGCTACAATCATTTTGCTTTACTTATTAAGATTAATTTTGCTGAATGGTACATTTTTAAGTAAATATAACTGCAATCTCTCTGTATTTTCTTTTCCCCAGTATGGATCACAGGAAACTTTTAAGGAAAATTTGAAATCTTGCCATTTCCAAGTTAGGAGTTTACTACTGGAGTGTAAATAATTACTTTCAGAGTTGCTCAAACTGGTAAACACAGTCTCATTCTTCAACATCCAAGAAGGCAAGATGAATGTAAGCAGGTAAAGAGAAACGAGAAATGCAAGCGCATAAATGCATTACTTAATGATTAAAGATAATTTCTTATCACTGATTTTATATCACCTTTCAAGTAGAATCCAAGAAAACGGTGTATCACAAATGCTTCGGAAATGGAAGATAAGAACTAGTTTCTAATAAATATCTATTCTTTCAAATGATCCAACTTAAACAAACAAACAAAAAAAGTGTAGGGATACAACAAAAAAAAATAAAGAAGACTAGGCAACACCTCTTCTAATTGATGCTTCAGGATGCCATTCTGCAAAGGAGACACGGGGCCGCCACTCACACTTTTCACCGTTTGTCAGAAGTGACTTCCTAAGGAGGGCAGCCACAGCTGGACCACGAGTGGTCAGGGGTTGGGGACTGCAGTCTCTGCATCTTCCCACTAGGCACCTGGATGCCCCTGGGCAGCCCAGGGTGTGCCCAAGAGTGAAGTCGGAGGAAGTGGAGGCTTTAGCTTGTGACCAGGTGATACCACTACAAGCTGTGCTTCAATCTTCCTAGCTTAGGAAACACAAACTCCAGAAACAATCTTTTAGTGACAACTTTGGCATGCCTGGTGACAACTTTTCCAAGTGTCTAATAATACCTACCTTAAAAAGGTTATTCTGAGAATTAAATGAGGTCATGGATGTGAAAGAACCTAATCACAATGCCATGTATGTAACAGGTGCTCAAAAAATAAATAAATAAAGGATAAGATTATTATTATTAGGCCCAGGTTCTGCAGCAAGTCACCTGGGATATTCTACCAGAGTTGTAGGAAGTTCAACTTGTTAAGATGCAGATTCTGATTCAGTGGCTCTGGGGTGGCACTTGAGATCCTGCATGGAAAACAAGCTCCCATATGCTGCCGCTTTTGTGAGTCCCAGACACATTCAGAGGGACAAAGTTTAGGCAATACTTTAATCAGTCTTGCATTAAGAACGTTAAAATCAGATGGGCAATTTTTCACATATTCTTATGGATTTTGTGCCCTCATTTCTCAAAGTATCAAAACCAAAATAAGGGAAAATACATGTTAAAAAATATTAAAGGCATAATTCAAACACTCATTATATCTTCAATGGAAACATATGTACAGCTATTTAGCAAAGGTAGGATTCAGAAACATTCCAAATATAGTGCAGCTTAAAAAAGGCTGAAAGCAACATTTGAATTTAAAAAAAAAAAGGTGAAAGAGCTACACAGAAATAATAGTATGTGAAAAACACCCCAATACCTTTTACCAGATGCTGAGTCTTAAAGTTTGAGAGACCCATGGTTGGCAAACAGCATAAAAAGCAAGGAAAACAAAAACAACTGAGAAAAATCATCTCCCCCTGCAGCCACTACAATAACTGATCTGACTGTCAAAGATCGTCAAAATCCTAAACTCTTATTCACCAATCAGCCAAGTGCAGAAAATGTGAAGTTAGAAGAGTCAATAGTTACTTGCTTGTTCTAAGAAACATTTAAGACAATGAATGGTGTTTGAGGAATATTTTCATTGACTTGGCGATAGATATAGTTGGAGCTGGGGTTTCAAGTTCAGGGCCTCAGAGTCAAAGTTTTCTCAGAATTCTCTGAATCAAATGCTTATGATGAAAGCCCTCCATGCACATGCCACGTCTCTTCATCCAAGTGACATTTGGACCTACCTGAATTTCTCCAGGGATGTAGAGGGATGGGGGGTTCACTCTGCCCAGGGGATACACAACCCATTTTCAGACTTGTTAGTAAGGGCTTTGTTACATTAAGCTGCATCTTGCCTTATTGGAACGTCCAACTCTTGCTGCTTATTCTGTCCTCCTGACCACATGGAGTGAATCTGATTTCTCTTGACATGACAGCCCTTCAAATACTTGAAGTTAATCACATCCTTCCCACAATTCTCACAAGCAACTCTCCCTTCGTATCTCAAGCATCCTTCCTAAGACACGGTGTCACGTCTTGACCACTCTCTTCTGCACATATTCAGATGGTCAGAGTTAATCCCTGGGGCCTAAGGTTTCGATCAGCAGCCAGGTGTAGTCTGA
>JAQZBX010016122.1:0-36810 GCA_029593785.1 Cabassous unicinctus | reverse complement strand
GTAATGACTGTCATTTTTCGCTATTGCTTTTTTTTTTTTTTTGGTTTTGATAATTTTTTATTCTTCAGCTCTTTTTCTCCTTTGATACATAGCTTTTTATCCCCCTGGTTCTCATTTCTTTCTATTCTATTCCATCTTCCAACAAGTACTCTTGCTTTTTTCAAACATAGCTTGCTTTATTTCTTTGTCAGAATCTCCAATAAGCCATTTACTGCCCCCTCCGCCCTTTTTTTCCCTAAATTGATGTTTGTTAGATAATGTTCTCAGGGTGGAAGTCAACAGTCACTCATCAGCTCTGTGAAGACTTTAGAAAAGAGCTTCGCACATAGTGAACACTCAACAGATGTTAGCTATTCTTATCTTGAACAAGTTTCTTAACCATTCTGGGCCTTAATTTCATTTTGTTTAAAATGGAAGTACTACCTAACTCCTAGTCTTGTTATGAAGATTGAGATAATTGTGAAAAATCTTTAGTGGTCCAGAAACCTAGTAAGCATTCAACAGCAGTTAACTTTGTGTCTTAGTTTTCCACACTGCTTTGTATTCTTATATAATTTTTTCCACCTATCCTACCAAAATTTTAAAGCAATTTTTTATCTCCTACGGGTTTGTTTGTTTTTAAAGGAGTCTCTTAAAGTATATGAAAATAGCTGAACACCTGTTTTTATATTGGGTTAGAATGTTTACCCTGTTTTCATACTTAAAAGGTTTCTTTAATTTTTATGTTTCTTCATAGGATTGCTGTTATACCTGTGCACACGACTAGATAATTGTCTTTCACTTTAAGGAATTATGGGCATGTGAATTTTTTATGTTGTTACGCTTGAAAGGTGGTAAAACTTTTTATCTTTACTTCTAGGAAAAATGTAGAAGACTTCACGGGACCTAGAGAGAGAAGTGATCTGGGATTCATTACATTTGATATAACTGTTGATATCCTTTAAGAAAATATTTCATTGCTGTTTCTATACTTTTATAATGAGACCAATATTTAGTGATTTTGGGAACAGTGAGTGTGACTATTCCACTGAGTCTACCAAACTGAATATTTCTGTGCCTATGTTTTTATCAGTAAATAATGTTAATGCCTCTTTATTCACGCCTCAAGAAAACTTTATAGATTCATGAATTAGTATTTAAATCTTCAAAGAAACATTAAATAGACCCAAAACTACAAAAGAGAGTTTGAAATTGTGTTTTAGAAAGAACATATAAAATTAGATCATTTGGATTAAAGATGGAAAAATGATACCAGTGCTCAGCTTGTCTAGAAAGAATATTTCATGTACACTCTCAAAGAACATATCCTTATTTTATGGTAGCGGAAAGAAACGTGTTAAAAAGGTGAATTGCATCTGTTATGCTTCAGAAGGCCATTATCAAAATGATTATTGGCAAACCATATAAGCAGTTTGCTATTATAGTTCTTTGTATGTCTCCTTTTGAGTCTTCAGAACCTTTTTTTTTTAACCTACTCTAGTAAGAGGGTATTTGTATCTAGTGTAAAAATAATAACTGTGTACCTGGAGAATTATAGTGAAATTTCCCGATATCCCAGCTCTTTTATTTATATATTCTCAATCTCATCATTCAGAGTTTATTTATATCTTAATGTTGCTGCTAAAAGTTGAAATTGTACCTGTGCTTGTAGAGAGCTGTGTCTAAATTCTAAACCAGAGATTCTTACTGCCTACAGCTATCTAAAAGTTAGTTTAGATGCTTTGCTGTCAGTAAGTAAATACATATAATAAAATGATAATAATTTACATGTATGCTAAAAAGTTAAACATTAACTCAGTTCATTTCTCATTGGTAGCACCATTCTTCTAGTTAATTCTGGTAAGTTTTTCTCACACAGGAAAGCTGAATATAGCCAAGCTGCTATTCAGCTGCATGTTCTAACTAAAGCATTTCATGAAACATTTTGACCTAGGTTGTTATGACCAAAAAAATATGTACAATTTATTATACTTGGCTTAATTGTTTGAGCCTTGATTAGGTTTTCATATTGACAAATTTAGATTGTGATGGTTGGTTGTACACTAGACCTCCAGGAGGAATCCCATGTGTTTTAAATATTAAGTTCTCTTTCTTTTAGACTTAGTTGATGTTATAGAAAAATGAAATTTTGGCTTGCTTTGTCATTTCCTTATTATGCTAAGTATTTTAGCTAGTAATACTTGATGAAGTAGAGGAGGATATTATTGATAATCTCAAGCTGATATTTGTTTGGCTTTGGAATGGTTTATATCTTAGAATATATTTTCTTCTGTAGATTTTTATTAAGTTTATTCCTTTTAACATGCAAGTGGCTTAGTTTGTTTTTGGGCCACCTCCCCCTTTTTTACTTCTTTTTTAGTATTAGTATTCCTATGGATAATTAATCTAAGAAGAACTAAGTTCTGTTTAAAGTTGTCATTTGCTTGCTTTATGATTTATATGTTCCTTAATTTGTTTACATCTCGAGAATATATTTGATTGGAATGTTAAGCAGTTGTTTCTTTATTTATCAGCAGAATATTCAACAAAAACTAATGTAAGTATGTATGTTTAGAAGTGTTTTAATAGCTATTTAAAATCTCAGGCTTTATGAAAGAATGCAAATTTTAAATATTCAAAATACTGGTCCAAAAAGCCTAGTAAAAATCACAAGCCCATGGAGAGGTTGCTCTAATAAGAAAAGTTAACTCTATTGGTAGCTCCTCTTTTTTTTTCTGTTGTGTAGTTCTCTAGTGTTTGGTCTGCAGAATGGGGTGCATGTGAGGAATTCATAGACATATATATAAGGAAAAAACCTTAAGACTTACTATATATAGATTGTTCAATTTAAGATAAAAGGGGGAAAAAAAGTTAAACTTTACTATTACTTGCTGTATGGACTGACATTAATGTTTGAGCTCATTCCTTATAACAATGGTCACATGACTCCTACAACATGTAAATTATCTAGAGAAGAGGAATTCTGTGAGCCAAGAGGTTGATAACGCTATCTGCCTTCATTCATTCATTCACTTTCAGCATTTTGCAAAGATTTGCATTATATGCCCAAGTAAGTAAATTATGTTATCTATTTTAAATAAACTAATTCTCACAAAATGGACAAGTGGCGTGAAAGGATTCCTGCAAAGAAATTGCTGTTTGAAGGTAATGTGAATAGTGCAAGCAAATGCAAACAACAGGAAAATGGCAGGACTGATACTTCTGTACTTCTTACGAGCTGCTTGGCTGTTTTAAAGGATTACCAAAAGACAGTCTAAAAGATCCAAGAAGCAGCTGGCTGAGAAAATTCAGTATTAGTCCAGTAGACTGTTTGAAATACAAATTTATATTCATCATCATTAATGATAATATTAACTTAATGATAATAGGTACATAAATATAACTGTTATTATATTATGTACATAATTTATAAAGATAGAGATTTTGGGGTTTGTGCTTAAAATAATTTGTGATCAAAAACCCTCAGAGACCTCAACAATAAAAAGACAAACAACCCAATTAAAAACTGGGCAAAAGACTTGAATAGACGTTTCTCCAAAGAGGATATACAAATGGCTAAAAAGCACACAAGGAGATGCTCAACATCACTAGCTATTAGGGAAATGCAAATCAAAACCACAATGAGATACCTTCTCATACCCACTAGAATGGTTACTATTAAAAAAAATGGAAAATTACAACTGTTGGGAGAGGGTGTGGAGAAATAGGAACACTCATCCATTGCTGGTGGCATTGTAAAATGGTGCAGCCACTGTGGAAGACGTTGGGCAGTTCCTCAGAAAGCTAAGTGTAGAATTACCGTATGACCTGGACATCCTTCTTCTAGGTATATACCCCAAAAAATTGAAAGCAGGTTGTTGAACAGGTACTAGTATACCAGTGTTCATAGTGACATTACTTACAATTGCCAAAAGATGGAAGCAGCCCAAGTGTCCCATCAACTGATGAATGGATAAACAAAATGTGGTATATACATGCAATGGAATATCATTCAGCCTTGAAAAGGAATGAAGTTCTGCTGCATGCGACAACATGGATGAGCCTTGAAGACATTATGCTGAGTTAAATAAGCCAGACAAAAGGACAAACATAGTATGATGTCATTGATATGAAATAATTAGAATAAGCAAGCTCGTAGAGTTAGAATCTAGAATATAGGTTACCAGGGGTTGGGTTGGGGATAGAGAATGGGGAGTTAATGCTTAATTTGTATAGAATTTCTATTTAGCTTGTTTAAAAGTTTTGAAATTGGATGGTGATGATGGTAGCACATTATTGGGAATGTAATTAACAGCACTGTATTGTATATGTGAATGTGGTTAAAAGAGGTAGTTTTAGGTAATATATATTATAATAAAAATTAAAAGTTAAAACCCTCAGATACCATGTTGAGTAATAAGATCAGAAATGATGTTGCTGAACATCATAGTTGCTTAGGAATTGTGAGGGTAGTATTGCTGCCCAGCCATAGGACTCTTTAAGCTAAAATAGTCTTTTTCCACAGCTAGGATTAGAGAGAGAGAGATGGCAAAGTATTTGCATCAACAGAGTTTATGACTTATGCTTAAAACTCATTACCTAGATATGTAATTAAAAGCTGTACAGAAAAATAAAAGCTGTATAGATTACTGTTTTTTAAATCATCTCTGAGATTATTTTAAAATTCTCAATACTATTTATAGTTTTTTTTTTTTTTTACATGGAGCTCACTGGTTTTGGTACTTCAATTAAGCAATGTGTCTACAATTAATGAATGTCTATGGAGAAATGTTTTCTTTTGTGATGAGGTTGTATGGAATTTACCATTTTGAGTACTTAGACTTTTTACTCATGAATTACATTTTATGATTAAAACTAAGTTTTATAATTAAAAACTGTTAAACTATTAGATTAAAACCTACTAAAACACTATTAAAACTTATTAGTTTATGATTAAAAGCTATTAGTCCTGTCTGATTTAGAGCTTTTGTTGTAGGTAGGATAGGAGTTGAGCTGTTTATACAGATATTGCTAAAATAGAAATCTTCTTAGGTCCTACTTTACTGTTTATTATTTAATTGTCTTGTGTTTATTGATGCTTTCCACCATTGAGTTACAAGTTGCGTTTTTAGAACTGGCATAGGAAATATTAAAAAGCATAATCTCATTTGCGATAACTTCCTAGAATCTAGATATTCTAGAAATAAAACAACACAAATGAAGTGACCTAATTTGCCTAGTTTAGAAAGGCTTGGAGGAAAATATAAATTTACTGTTTAAAAAACATATTTCAAAGCATAAATGTAGTATTTTATTCTTTACATGATATCACAGTCTGAGTACTAAAATTCTAAATACATAATTGATACTAAAAGTATAAAGTGAATAGTTCTCATAGGTGACTCAAAATATGAACATGAAATCTGTGGCATTAAAATGTACTTAAATCTTGATTTTACCTGATTTACCCTTATATTTGTCATAAGCATAGCCTGGAGGTAGTTCATAGTTAAAGTTGGGTCTACTTTCTGCATTTTATTTGGACTGTATTCATTTTCAAGAGATAACAAATTGACCAATTTTATTAATTTAATGCTTTAATTCATTAGCTGGAATTTTTAGCATTTAAATTCAGTATACATTTATTTTTGCATATATTTTATGTCAGGTATTTTGTTAGGCACTAGTAATATTGGAATGAATAAGTTTTCATCTTTGCCCTTGAGAATCAATAAAATGTTTAAGCATACAAGCAAAAAATGAAGATAAGAGTAACAGATATAATACACATATTATTCTACAAGTCTCAGTAAATTATCCAGATAAATTTTGTGGCAGGTGTAACTAAATTATATTCGTAATTCTGATTTATCCCAGCATGGCTAGTAGATTAATGCAGTTTGGAATTTGACAGATTATTGCTTTGGTGAATGAATAAGTCTACATAAAAAGTCGTTTCATTTTGGCTTATCTTTGATTCTGTGTTCTTCCATCTTGATGTGTCTGTTTAATGTTAGAAAGATGGTTTAAGGAATAGGCCTGAACCCTCCTTTAGAAATAACTGCTCCACATTTCTTTATAATTAGTGTAGTAAATCAAACGTTGAGCAATTGGCCTAACTAATAAGAATAAATTTCTTGAAATTTGGTAGAGATTAAAAATGTGTTTTCTTTTCATGTACCCCTAAATTTCCTTTAATTTTAAATAAGAATTCTCTATTTTTTAATATAAATGGAACTTATATGTAATATGTCAACACAGTTATTTAAAAGACTTGTCAAGCCTCTAGAATTGTGCCACAATACAACAATGATGTGCCTGTATATATATATAAATTTTTTTTTTTTTTTTAAGATTTATTTTTATTTTATTTATTTATTCCCTCCCCTTGCTGCTTGTGCTCGCTGTATCCATTTGCTTTGCATTTTTCTGTGTCTGCTTGTCTCCCTTTCTTGCATCATCTTGCTGAGCCAGCTCACCTCGCCGTGTGGGCCGTCAGCTCACCACACAGGCCGGCTTGCCTTCACCAGGAGGCCCCAGGAATCGAACCCGGGTTCTCCCATATGGTAAACGGGAGCCCAACTACTTGAGCCACAGCCGCTTCCTTATATATTTTTTATTTAAAGAGGAAAAAGGTCTTAACAAGCCTTCATTTCTTTAGTGATTTCTTTATAATGTAAAGTCCTTCAGGATTCATGGATTTTCATGACCTAATCTGGCATCAGTGACATACTAAGTGTGTAGTGGAACAGGGATTAGTTAGTACTCTCTTTCTCCCTGGTACCTTCTAGGGTCTGTACAGGGCTGGAGGGTCTCAGAAATCAGAAGTTTTACAAGGGAAAGCAATTTAAAAGAATGGTTACATTTCAAAGATTTTAATCCTTGTGTTTCTCCAAGCCTCTCATTTCTTGGAAAGCATATAGATTTAAAACCTTTTATTAAGCTGTGAAGCCTTAAGATGTCAACTATATGCTAGCCAGTACTTTTTTTCTTTAAGATTTTAAAATTGTATTAAATTTTTTTACAAATCAATCTTATTGATACATGTTAATAAAGCATAAATCCATCCAAAATGTACAATCAGTGGTATTTGGTATAATCACATAGTTGTGCATTCATCAGTTCATTCATTTTTAGAGCATTTTCATTATTCCAGTAATAATAATAATACTAAAAAACAAAAACCAAACAAACAAAACTCATCACCTCTCAATCTATGCTTCCCCTGCTGTACTTAGCTGCTATTCTGTTTCCTTCTCTCTAGTTCATTTGTATTTTTATTTTGTAAAAACAGTCTTATGTATGCAGTATCACCCATATTCTTAATTTACATGAGGTTTCACTATGTTGTACAGTCCCATGTTACATTTTTTAGCTTTCCTTCTAGTAATATACACGTCCTTAGACTTTCCCTTCCAACTATTGTCATACCCATGTAATAGCTCTGCTAGTGGCAAACACCATGAGTGCTCTCACCATTTCCATTCATTTCCAAAGATATATAAACAACCTTTTAATCAGCTCTGCACAGATTAACCTTCAGCTTTCCATTCTCTACCCTCATTCTGTTTTCTGGTAACCTATATTCTAATTATTAACTCCACGAGTTTACATAATATATTTAGTTCATAATAGTGCAGTCTTAACACTATTTGTCCTTCTGTTTCTGACTTACTTCACTCAGCATAATATCCTCCAGGTTCATCCATGTTGTCGTATGCTTCGTGTCTTCATTTCTTTTTACCGCTGCATATTATTCAATCGTGTGTATACAAACACAGTTTGTTTATCCATTTGTCAGTTGATGGACTCCTGAGTTGTTTCCAAATTTTGGCAATCGTGAATAATGCCGCTATGAACATCGGTGTGCAGATGTCTGTTCGTGTCCCTGCCCTCTGTTCTTCTGGGTATATACCTGGTAATGGTATTGTTGGGTCATGTGGCAAGTCTATATTCATCTTCCTTAGGAACTGCCAAACAGTCCTCCACAGTGGCTGTACCATTCTACATTCCCACCAACAGTGAATAAGCATCCCTATCTCTCCACATCTTCTCCAACATTTACAGTTTTCCAACGTTTTAATAGCGGTCAGTCTAATAGATGTAAAATCATACCTCATTGTAGTTTTGATTTGCATTTCCCTAGTTGCTAGTGATGTTGAACATTTTTTCATGAGTTTCTTCACCATTTGTATTTCTTCTTTGGACAATTTGTCTTTTCAAGTCTTTTGCCCATTTTTTAAATCAGGTAGTTTGTCTTTTTATTGTTGAGTTGTGTGATCTCTTTGAATAGCATGGATTTTAAACCCTTATCGGATATGTGATTGCCAAATATTTTCTCCCATTGAGTTGGCTGCCTTTACACCCTTTTGACAAAGTCATTTGAGGTGCAAATGCATTCACTTTTGGGGAGGTCCCATTTATCTATTTTTTCTTTTGTTGCTTATGCTTTGGGTGTAAAGTTTAAGAAACTACTGCCTACCACAAGATCTTGAAGATGTTTTCCTACATTTTCTTCTAAGAATGGTTGTTGCTTTTATATTGATCCATTTTTTAGTTAATTTTTGTATAAGGTGTGAGATAAGGGTCCTCTTTGCTTTGGATATGACTCTCCAGATCTCCCAGCACCGTTTGTTGAATAGACTGTTGTGGCCCAGCTGGGTTGGCTTAACAGCCTTGTCAAAAATTACTTAACTGTAGATGTGAGGGTCTATTTCTGAGTTTTTGATTCAGTTCCATTGGTCCATCTGTCAGTCTTTATGCCCCTACCATGCTATTTTTACCGCTGAAGTTAAGTAATATGCTTTAAAGTCAGGAAGAGAGTCCTCCAACTTCGTTCTTCTTTTTAAAGACATTTTTGGCTATTCAGGACCCCTTACCCTTCCAAATAAATTTGATTATTGACTTTTCCATTTCTGCAAAAAATTGCCAGTTTTTAATTTGAAGTGACAAGGTACCATTTCTGATGAGTTAGCTAATTAATTTTCATTTTTTGTAGGCTCTGAACCAAGTTGTCCTTTGGGACAAGATTGTTCTGAGAGGTGATAATCCAAAGCTGCTGTTGAAAGATATGAAAACAAAATATTTTTTCTTTGACGATGGAAATGGTCTCAAGTAAGCATTCTTTACATCATTTTTTATGTTTAATGAGTTGTTAAGGGGACAGAAAGATGGAATGTATTTTAATTTAAAGAAAAATATCAAGAGGGTAAAAAGATAGAGAGGAAAAGATTTATGCAGATCTAAACTGCAAGATTGGGTGGGAAGACTGTCACACAAACTGGGACCTAAGATAAATGCTCAGGTCTCTTGCAATATGTGAAATGATTAGTAGTCAAAGTTAATAAAGGCTATAGCTTCTACTCTAACTGTATGGGGAGCATGAGAATGCCCATGTGGAAGTAGGACTGCGATTGTCAAAATGAAGGGCGCCTTTCTGAACTTAGGAGGAACTTGCCGGGGAAACCATAATAAAGAAGCAATGCATCGGCATAGGAGTATATACTGAGGTTCTAGTATTGGTTTTCTTAACTCAGCTTCTCTGAACCTCAGTTTTCTCTTACACAAAATGAGGTAATTAAAATGATATGATTTCTCAGGTCATTTTTAGCTCTTACACTGCACGAGAGCGCTGTCTTGACCAAACCTCTGTTTTTGCAGATGAAAAATTTGAGACCATGAGAGATTTTGATTTGTTCATGTTTGCCCTTCCTGATATTGATAGGATTAGGTTTCAGATCATCCTCTTCTGATTTCTAGCCCAAGTCTCTCTTCTATTCTCTATGTTTTACTCACTTAAGGTTTTTGTTGAAAGCTCTAATAATTGTAACCGAGTTTGGGTAGGACATGGGATGCTTGCTTGTTCTTAGATTTCAAATGATGTGAGGAAACAGTTCTTTTACAGATGAGAATTTCTATTAGGACTAGCTGGTTATAAAATACTTGATGTCTCTGTGCTTGAATTCAAATGGGTTTATTGAATTGCAAATGTTTCTGCTGACTTCTGTTTATTATATCATTTTACAGGGGAAACAGGAATGTCACCTTAACTCTATCTTGGAATGTTGTACCAAATGCTGGAATTCTACCTCTTGTAACAGGATCAGGACATGTATCTGTTCCATTTCCAGATACATATGAAATAACGAAGAGTTATTAAATTATTCTGAATTTGAAACAACGTATTTTTATACCTAATGAATTGTATCTCATTTATCTCTTCCCTTGCATCTTCATTTACTTTTGGTTATTATATTATTATTCTTTTAAAATTTTTTGGTATATGAAGTAACCTCAAAAGGCATATTTGAAGGGAAAGGTTAACGGGCTATTTAAACTTAAATTTACAAATAAAACAAGAAAGGCCACCAAAGTGGAGTATTACCTTATAGAATAAAACAACTTCATAATAAGGATTTGTAAAAAATATATATTTGATGTATTCCCTGTATATCCATTATTCTTTTTAGAATATAAAGTGAGCATGAAGGATAGTTAAAACTTTCAGGTACCTGTAGAGTCATAAGATCTCTGTATTTTACACCTTCCATCCATGCAAGTTCACATTGGACATGATTTCGAAGTAGACATTCTCTTCTGTCTCTTTTGGGATATATCTGACTACTGGAAAAATTAATAAGGATATTTGTTAGAAGCCAGGTTTACAAAATAGCCAGAAATGACAGAATTTTATTCCATTAATCTTAGAAATGCCCATAATTCTTCTTTGTCTTACTGATGACTAGCAACTTTATTCACTTAAAAAGACTAAATACCTCTTTATATGCTTTAAGTAATTTTAACTCATTTTTGAGTATCTCAAGTCAACTAATTGTCTTTCAGTACTTTCTCTTAAAATGTTCCTTTGTATTATATCTTTGTATAATTTTTTTATCATTGCCATTGAAAGTTGAAAATGCTTGCATGGTTTACTCTCTGAGTCAAGTTTGTTCTAGTGAGCATGCCTATTGCCTCAGAGTGGTAATTATTTAAAATTTTCTCTAGGTTCATATTTTAATAATTACTGGCACTCAGATGTATTTTATTGTGTGTAATCCTCAATAATCTAATGAAGTAAATAGTGCAAGTGTGATCTCTATTTGCAGATGAAGAAACTGAAACCCAGAAGTTAAATGCTAAGGTCAAATAGCTATCCAGGAATGGACTTAAAACTTGAGCTCAGATCTTTTGACTTTCTAAGCTTATCCTTTCTCTTGTACTGCAGATTACAGACTAATCAGAAATCACTTATAATTTTCATTATATTTTTGTTACCCTGGACACCCTTTTCTACCACTTCTTGAAGAGGTTTCTCGTCTTGTATGGAAATGACTAATTATCAAGCTGCCAACAACTTATATAGAGGTAATATCTCATTTTATTCTCTGCATAAGTTCATTTTACTTACATTAAAAGTATAGGAAAATCCACGTGTATCTAAAAATAATTTAGAGATTAAATACAGAATAATACATAATTGAATATATGATCAAAGTTAGCATAACTTTTCTCTGCAGTGGGCCAGTAAGCATCCTTAAAGGTAGCAACTGCAAATCAATTAATCTTAAACGTAAGACCAAGCACTGTAGTTACGCAATCAGCAGTAACCAAAAAGGGCTACTATTTTCTAAGAACAGTTTGAATTAATAGCTAACATTTTGTTGAATTTACCTCATATGAGATACATCAACATTTAATTACAACATTAGTTTTAACAGCAATGGTATGTAGTCATACAGTTCATGTGAAAGGTTTTGTGTATGACCTCTTCAAACAAGTAGAAAAGTCAGTAGTATATTATGAATATTAGTCTGGATTTGCGTCCCAGCTTTTTCATTAAACCTTTCAGGGTCTCGGTTTTTTAAATCTGTAAAATGACATAGTTGCACTAGATAACTTAAAAGGTTATCACAGATCTATAAAATTTGTTGTTTCTGTTCAGCAAAGAGATTGAACGGAAGAGCACCTACTTAATGCAAAGACAGGAAGATGATCGAAAGACTTAACACATAACTCATATTGATCTGACTTCTTTAGATTTTACATCAAGAAAGTTTAGCTTTATTTAGTTTGTGCAAATACTAAACATGAAAGCTTAAAGTCTGCGGGCATCAAAGCTTTAAAATTTGTTATGTTCTCAGTAAGAAAGGTACGCACCATAAGCCTGCAGTCTTAATCAGAACCTAGATGGCAGTTTAATAGTTCATTATACCTCTATGATGAGTGGATCTTAGTTTGGTAGATTTGAGTGTTGAATTTACTTGAATTATAATTTAACTTGTTTATTTGACAAACCCACTTTGTTTTTGGAGTTTGGTGAGGAAGAGTAGAGAAGCCCACCTAGCACAATGGAGAAATTGTTTTTTTCATTTTACTTAACTAATAGAAACTGCTCAGGATAAAAATGCTTCAACATGGGAATAAGGAATCTCCCTCTCAGGAACTCATTTTGGGTGTGCATAGCTTTATTAGTTTACCATAATTATAAATTTTTAAAAATTGACTTGTGTTTGATTTAATAACTATATCATCTATCTTAATGCCAGTGTTCTAAAGAGAAGTCTCATAAAGTTTCCACAAGGAAACAAGGCTTCAGGTTTGTAAACACCTAAGTATGATTAGAATTTTCTGAATATGCACATGCTTCTGGAAAAAAAGAATAATGATTGCAGGGCAGTTATCTAAAATAGTTACATTTCAAAATGAATGAATTCTTAAATGCACTCAAAACCCCTTTTCTCTAGCAGTTTAACCTAGCTAAGCAGCTATATCAGTGTTTTGTATTCCCTATTGATTAAATTTGGTTTCTTTATGCTGAAGGAAAATAAGACAACTTCAGAAATTCCCTATAAAGTGATAGGAAAGTGAGTTATTTAGAAATTACTTTCCTGTAATTAAAATTTTTTGGTGGGTCCGTCCAGTCTATTAATAGCACCAAGAGATGGGCTTTAAGGTTATAATGAACATTTTTCACTATAGTCTTCTATTAAAGCTTAGAGATCTAAAGTTTTGGAACTTCGGGGTATAGGTTAACAGAGGTGTTATTTTTATTTGACATTGACATGCAATTGGATTTTTTGGGGAAAAAACCATAAGCTGTAAACTTTGGTAGTAAACAAACATCCATTTATTTCAAAGCTTTTCTTACTTTTAGCAGAGAGCCTATATGTACATTATATGTGACTACCAGTTGTTTAAAAAGATCTGTTTGAAAAAATTGTTGTCAGTTTTTAATGCAACTTGGGAAATTGTTTACTTCACAAATACAGATTCATGGAGAAAAATTCATGAAAATAATGAAGATATGTTATTTTTTCTAATGAAAAGGAATTTTGTTTACAAGTAGAAGTTTGCATTCAGATTTATGCTTTTTGTGTGAATCTGCTAACTAAAAGTAAATGGAAAAAACCAAGTCTAGTAAACTTCAGAAGTTTTTTTTCCTCTCTTTTTTCTTTTGTGAAGTGGGTGAGGGAAGGTTAGTTACACCTAAAAAAGCTTCTGCAGAAGAATGTCTGCTCTTGTACTAGACTATAAGCTCTTTGAGGGCAGTCTGTTGGATTTATCTTTGCATCTTCCTCAGCGCCTAGCATAGTGCCTTGCACATAATAGGCTCCCAGTAAATACTGATGATGAATGGTCATGTTTCTAATGTGACCAAACTGTGGGGACTGTTTGTAATTATTACACTCTCCTCCTTTGTAAGGTTTGCCTTTCTTTAGCTCCTGGTAGCATTAGATGAATGCTCTTCCTCTTTCCTTTCTAGCTGGATCGGACTGCCCAATCATGGCAAATGCTGCTCTTATTCCACTTGCCTTTTGACTTGATAATAAGAGATCCAAGTGACAGGTGGCTAGTTGACAAGATTGATATGCAAATTGCTTCACCCTAAAATACTATGAGACCTTAACATAGACCTGACTTTACAAATCTCAAGATACGTTATTCTGCTCAGTCAGAAATGGGTCATAAATATACAGGTGACTCCCGGAAAGTCCAGTGTCTTGCTGAGCCTCTACCAGCTTCCTGGCACATTGGCTGGTTTGGCTTACTGCTACTACACATCTGGCTTGAGGACAGCGCTGACCCTACTGAGTTATGATAATTCTACTTTTCATCCTTATTTATCTAAAAAAACCCATATAATTTCTCAGAAGTAATGCTTGCTAGTGAACTCTTATCATCAAAACAACAGTAAAACTTCAAAATAACAAAAGCAATAAGTTTAGAGGGTTAGCCTTTTCTAACCTTAATTTATTCTATCTGGGATGATAAAGAGGGGGGAATTAGATCTTGCTTTTATTTTTCTCCCCAACAGGGAACTCTATGTCAGAACTTTCTTTAGCCCTTAGATATTTTCACTTGCACTCCTTTGTCACTTTCTCTATCTCCAAGTGAAGTGTTAAAGCAAGAATTCTGGGTTCATTAAACCATTGCCTGATTAATGGGTCCTCCCTGCATGAAGAAAAGTTTCCACTGCAATATATCCCAGCAAAGCTCAGCCTTGAACTAGCTTCTCAGCTGGACCTTTCTTTCCCACTTGAGAATAGCAAAGGGACACTTCCATGTATGTAGTTTGTTTGTAATCCACTTGAATATCTGTTGAATATGATTGGAAATAGGTTGAAAAAGTAAAGGAGCTGATTAGCAGTATATATTTGGGACAAAGGGAGTCTTTATCTTTGCTCCTTTCTTAAGGCTACCACTTAATTGCTCCTAAGCCCCACCCTCTTGCTTGTTAGGGTATTGGGATGGCTGTAACGTGGTAAATTAATGAATACAAAGATAGATAAGGAATCTAATGGCTGTGAGTGGGGAGGAGGAGGACTCTAAGATTCTCTGAGGGATCTGAAAGAGTCATCTTGAACTTAGAAGAGATTGGATTCTGTTAGAAGTCTTCCCAAAGTTGTGTGGACTTCTCCCAGATTTATTTAAGTTGGACTTGTTCTATTGTTGCAGTCTCTGCTGCTGCTTTAACAGTCCACTCACGGCTGTAACCTAAGTATGCAGAGACGACCAGGAACTATTAATAATCTAATTGGGTGAATTATGCTCACATTTTATTAAAAGTTTGCAAATGCCATTGTTTTAGGAGAATCTGATTGCTACCTGACTGTTGCTCTCAGATCAAAATTTGAAATCCCAATTACATTTTCTGTATATTACCTAAAATAATACAAACTGCTACAATAGATAACATCAAAACACCAAGTAGCTTAAGAAAATAGTTTATTTCTTGCTCATGCAAGGAACCAATGTAGGTGTGCAGGCAGCAGTCCATATGGTGTGGCTGAAAGACCCAGGTGTCTTCCATCTTGTGACCTTGTCACCCACAGGTGGCATCCTACAATCCTTCACTTTTAAGCTGGCCGGTGGGAGTAGGGGGGAAAAGAGTGGAGAAGGCTCATCTCCCTAATTAACTTGGCCCCAAAATGTCACATATCCCCAGTTCATATTCTGTGGGTGAGAACAAATTGTCAGGTACCATGTGGATGCAAGGGGCATTTGGGAAATGTATTCTTGAGTTGAGCGGTCACTTCTTATAAACAACTATATTATGGGTGGGGAGCATGAATCTTTCTTGCATAGCTAGCCATCTCTGTCATTTTGCTTATGCTCATCAGCTTTACCTAACCAACTCCATGGTATATCCCAGTAGGATGTCACCAATTGATTATTGTGAACATTCTTATATATGTATTTTTCTATATTTTATGTTGTATGTAGATATTAAGAATTTTCTGTAGGTGAGCAAATTAGTTTTTTAAAACTTTATTATTAGAGACGTTGTAGGTTTACAGAAAAATTATGCAGAAAATATTGAGTTCCTATATGTCTTCCCTGACACAGTTTTCCCTATTATTAACACTTTGTATTAGTATGCTACCTTTGTTACAACTGATGAAACAATTGTAAAAGATACTGCTAAGTAGTCTGCAGTTTACATTGGGGTCACTGTTTGTGTTGTACAGTCCTATGGTTTTAAAAAAAATTTTACTAACACATACAACCTAAAATTTCCCCCTTTTAACCACATTCTAATATATAATTTAGTGGAGTTCATTACATTCACAATGTTGTGCTACCATCACCACTATCTATTACCAAAACTTTTGCATCAGCCCAAACCAGAAACTGTACCAATTAAACATAATTCCTCATTCCCTACCCCGACTCCATCCCTGGTAACCTATATTCTAGTTTCTGACTATGAATTTACTTATTCTGATTATATCAGTGGACTCATATATTTGTCTTTGTGTCTGGATTATTCACTCAACATGATATCTTCAAGGTTCATCCATGTTGTTGCATGTATCAGAACACGGTTCCTTTTTTTTTCACAGTTGAATAATATTCCATTGTATGTATATCACGTTTTGTTTTTTCATTCATCTATTGATGGACACTTGGGTTGCTTTGATCTTTTGGCAGTTGTGATTAATGTCACTGTGAACATTAGTGTGAAAATAGGTTTGAGTCCCTGCTTTCAATTTTTGGGGTTTATAACAGTAGTGGAATTGCCAGGTCATATGGTAATACTATATTTAACTCTCTGAGAAACCTTCAAACTCTTTCAGCAGCAGCTGCAGCATTTTACATTTCCACCAACAATGAATGAGTGTTCCTGTTTCTCCATATACTCTCTAACACATTATTTTCCAGTTTTTAAATATAGCCTTTCTAGTTGGTGTGGGATAGTATCTCATGGTTTTGATTTGCATTTCCCCAGTGCCTAATAATGTTGGACATCATTTCACGTTCTTTGTGGGCATTTGTATATCTTCTTTAAGAAATGTCTATTCAAATCTTTTGCCCATTTCTTAGTGGGTTTGTCTTTTTGTTGGATATATGTTTGAAATATTTTCTTCATTTTATAGGTTGTCTTTTCCTTTCTTGATGAAGTCCTTTGTTGGACAGTTTTTAATTTTTCTGCAAAGATGGCTGTTGGAATTTTGATTGGGATTGCATTGAGTCTATAGATTGCTTTGGGTAGATTTGACATCTTAAAAATATTTAGTCTTCCAACCCATAAGTATGTACTGTCCTTCCATTTATTAAGGTCTTTGATTTCTTTCACCAATGTTTTGTAGTTTTTCCATGTTTAAGTCCTTTATATCCTTGGTTAAATTTATGCCTAGATACTTGATTCTTTTAGTTGCTATTGTAAATAGAATTTTTTCTTGATTTCCTCTTCTGATTGTTCATCACCAGTGTATCGAAACACTGCTGATTTATGAGTGTTGATCTTGTACCACTTTGTTGAATTTGTTTATTAGCCCTAGTGGCTTTGTTGTGGAGTTTTCAGGATTTTCTATATATAGGATCATGTCACCTGCAAATACGGAAAGTTTTACTTCTTCCTTTCCAATATGGATACCTTTTATTTCAGTTTCTAACACAATTACCCTGGCTAGAACATCCAGTACAATGTTGAATAACAGTGGTGACATTGGGCATCTTTATCTGTTCCTGATCTTAGAGGGAAAGCTTTCATTCTATCACCATTGAGTGTGATGTAAGCCGTGGGTTTTTCATGTATGCCTATTATGATGTTGAGGAAGTTTCCTTCTGTTGTTAGTGCTTTAAGTGTTTTTATCAAGAAGGAGTGCTGAATTTTGTCAAATACCTTTTCTGTGTCAATTGAGAGGATCATGTGATTTTTTGCCCTTTATTAATGTGGTATATTTCATTTATTGATTTTCTTATATTGTACCACCCTTGCATACCTGGGGTGAATCCCACAGATCCTAGTGTATAATTCTTCTAATGTGCTATTCGATTCAGTTTGCTAGTATTTTGTTGAGGATTTTTGCTTCTGTATTCATAAGGGATATTGATTTGTAATTTCCTTTTCTTATGGTATCTTTATCTGGCTTTGCTATTAGAGTGATGTTGGCCTTGTAGAATGAGTTTGGAAGTATTCCCTCCTCTACACTTGTTTTGGAAGAGTTTGAGCAGGATTGGTGTCAGTTCTTCTGGGAATGTTCGATAAGATTCACCAGTGAAGCCATCTGGTCATGGGTTTTTCTTTCTTGGAAGGTTTTTGATTGCTGATTCAGTCACTTTACTTGTTTTTGGTCTGTTGAGATCTTCTACTTCTTCTTGAGTTGGTGTAGGGCGTTTGTGTGTTTCCAGGAATTTGTCCATTTCATCTAGGTCATCTAATTTGTTGGTGTGCAGTTGTTTATAGTATCTTCTTATAATCCTTTTTTCCCAAACCCTGTGGAGTCAGTAGTGGGGTCCCCATTTCATTCCTGATTTTAGTTATTGTTGCAGTCTGGCAGTTTGATGTAATTATGAATTCCAAAAATAGATCATGCTTGTAAACTGGTCTGCTAATCTGGGCATGATTAAGTTATGATTAGGGCGTTAACTGGGCCACGTCAGTAGGATGTTGAGCCCCACCCCTTGGTGCGTGAGGGAATCAAATATAAAGGCAAGGCAGAAGACAGAGCAGTTTTGATGTTGGAGTTCTGGTGAGGAAGTAAAGAAGGCCCTGGGATAGAGATGAGCCATTCGCCTGAGAGTTCACAGCTGGCCTTGTGGAGGAAACAGAGGAGCTAAGCCCGGAGAGAAATGCAGCCCCAGGAAGAGAGGAACCCAAGAAGCCTGAACCCTGGCAAACATCAGCAGCTGTCTTGCTCCAACACGTGGCAGTGGACTTTGGTGAGGGAAGAAACTTACGCTTTATGGCCTGGTAACTGTGGACTTCTACCCCAAATAAATACCCTTTATAAAGACCAACCCATTTCTGGTATTTTGCATCAGCACCCCTTTGGCTGACTAATAGAGTTATTTATGTCCTCTCTTTTTTTTTTCTTGATCAATCTAGCTAAAGGTTTGTGAATTTTATTGATCTGTTCAAAGAACCAACTTTTGGTTTAGTTTATTTATTTTCTTTTTTCTCTATTTCATTTATCTTTGCCTTAATCTTTATTTCTTTCCTTCTTGCTTTGGGTTTAGTTTGCTCTCCTTTTTCTCAATCCTGCAGTTGTGAGGTTAGGTCTCTGATTCGAGTTCTTTCTTCATTTTTAATGTAAGCATTTAGAGCTATAAATTCCTCTCTCTAGACTGCCTTTGCTTCATCTGATAAGTTTTATATGTTGTTTTTGTTTTCATTCTTCTGAAGATACTTTTCATTTTTCTTTGTGATTACTTCTTTGACCCTTTGGTTGTTTAAGTGTGTTGTTTAATTTCCACACATATGTGAATTTTCCAGTACTCCCTGTTATTGATATCTAGTTTTATTCCATTGTGGTCAGAGAATATACATTGTATGATTTCAGTATGTTTGAATTTATTGAGACTTGTTGTGTGACCTAACATATGGTCTATCTAGTGTAGAGAATGACACACATGTGTGCTAGAGAAGAACGTGTATTCTCCTGTTAGGTCTAATTGGTTTATAATATCATTCAAGTCTTGTGTTCCCTTATTGATCTTCAGACTAGATGTTCTATCCATTATTGAAAGTAGTATATTGAAGTCTCCTGCTATTAATGTAGAACTGTCTTTCTGTCTTCCAGTTTGTCAATACTTGCTTCATATATTTTGGTGCTCTGCTACTTAGGTGCATACATACTTGTAATTCCAAGTCTTGTTGAATTGATCCCTTTGTCAGTTTATAGTGACCCTCTTTGTCGTTTATAGTGACCCTCTTTGTCCCTTGAAACAGTTTTTTTTACTTAAAGTCTATTTTAACTGATATTTCTATATCAGTGTACCCCAGTTCTCTTTTGGTTACTATTTGCATGATATATATTTTTTTCTATCTTTTCACTTTCAGCGTACCTATGCCTTTGAATTTAAGGTGTGTGTCTTGTAAAACAATATATTTGGGTCATGCTATTTACCCATTATGCCCATCTCTGCCTTTTGATAGGAGAGTTTAAACCATTTACATTTAGAGTAATTACTATTAATGCAAGACTTTTTTCTGCTATTTTGCTATTTGGTCTTTTATGTCTTAACATCTTTTTGGTCCTTCAATTCTTCCATTAATACCTACTTTCATATTTATTTGATTTTTTTGAAATGTACCATTTAAAGTTCCTTCTTATTTCTTCTTGTATAAATTTTATCTTTACATAGTATTTTATATACTGTCCCATATATTTGTCATTATTTTTTATGCATATCCATTTTAGAACCTATGACTTACATACCAAAAATACAGTACAGTAGTATTGGCATTTATAATTATCCATATAGTTACCTTTACCGAAAGTCTATTTCTTTATGCTGCTTCAGTCCCGTCTGGTGTCCTTTACTTTCAGTCTGAAGAATGTCCTTTAACATTGCTTTTAGTGTAGGTCTAGTGCTTCCAAATTTCCTCACCTTTTGTTTATCTGGGAATGTCTTAATGCCTCCCTCATTTTTGAGAGACAGTCTTGCCAGATACAAAATTCTTGGTTCGCAGTTGTTTTCTTTCAGAACTTTAAATATTTTGTCCCAGGCCCTTTTGCCTCCCTGGTTTCTGATGAGAAGTCGGTACTTAATCTTATTGGGACTTCCTTGTACATAACTTACTTTTCTCATGCAACTTTTAGAACAGACTCCTTTTCTTTGGCAATCTACAGTTTGATGATGGTGTGTCTAAGCGTGGTTCCCTTCTAGTTTATCCTCTTTGGCATTTGTTGGGCTTCTTAAATGTGTCTTTTCATGTCTTTTGTTAAATTTGGGACATTTTCTGCTAGTATTTCTTTGAATTTTCCATCTGCTCTGTTATTTTCTCTCCTTTTGGGACTCCCATAATGTATATAATGCTATGCTTGATGGTGTCCCACAAGTTCTTAGGCTCTGTTAAATTTGTTGGCTTTTTTTTTTTTTTTTTTTTTTTTTTTTTTTTTTTTTTTTTTTTTTTTTTTTTTCTTTTTTTCCTTTCTATTTCTCAGCATGAATCATTTCAGTTGTCTTATCTTCAGGTTCACTGATATTTTTCTTTTGCCAGCTCCAATCTGCTATTGATCTCTGCTAGGGAATTTTTCATTTAGTTATTGTGGTTTTCAACTCCAGTATTTCTTTTGGGTTCCTTTTAAAATTTTCTGTCTCTTTATTGAAATTCTCATTTTGTTCATTTATTGTTTTACTGATAGCCTTTAGTTCTTTTTCCATGTTTTCCTTTATTTCCGTTAGCATGTTGAGGACCATTTTTTAAGTCTTTGTCCGGTAGGTCCAAAATCTGGTCTTCTTTAGTGATCATTTTGATTTTATCTTGTTTCTTTGTTTCTCTTATTTGTTGCATGCTGTATATTTTAATATTTTAAAGTGTCATCTTTGGGATTTAGTCCCAGAGCTGTCTCTTTCTTAAGTTGTATCTAGCTAGTGGTACAACCAAGATTTCCTTAATTACCAGTATCTACCTAAACAAACAGACCAACACAAAAAACACTTTTCACAGTCTTTGCAAATTGGCTCTGGGTTGGCTGGGGTTCTCCTTCAGAGTTTAGTCTATCATGAAGATCACCCTGAGGCTGAAATGAAGTATAAGATCCTTTATGTAGTGTGCTTTTTCCTGAGCTCTTGCATGCTTGTTTCTCACACTGCTTCAACTGCCTGCAAACTGCTTCTTCCTCAAGGTCAAGTTCTTGGAGGGTGAGCCCTAGAGGAGTTTCCTGGTTCAGGTTTTCAGGCTGCCACCCAGTAGTTTGGCACTGACATACAGGCACCACAGTATTCACATAGGGATTTCTCTGTTGACACCAGAGCAGGGCCAACAACCTGCAGTGGAATCACAGGCTTGCTCCATACCACAACATGGAGGGAGTGGAGGAGGGGGCCTAAGGGCACCACAAGCTCTCCTACCAGTTTTCAGTCTGTATTTTGTTTATGCAGCACTTGTCCAGTTACTGAAATCCTTGAACTGTTTTCCAGAGTTTTGAGGAAGATGACTCTGGCAGTTTTTGCTAGTTGTTCAAAAATTTTGTGGGTAAATGTCAACCTGGAGTGTCTTACACGACCATCAAGGTTGACAGGAACAGTGTATTTGACTTTAAGAGTTCGGTTTCAAAGCACTCATGAGGCATGAGAGCTACCTGTCAAGTGTTTAATTTCTAGCTTAGTACTCCACCCAGAACTTTAATTTTTGTTTTTAAACTTTCTATGATGGGGCACCCAGTTTATTTCTTGTTTCTTTATTGGTTGCTGCTATTCATATTACTTAATGCAACTCATATATGCAAAAAAATATCTTTTGGTGAATGCTGCTCAGTGCAGCTGCTTAACATTGATTGAGTTGTCTATGCTATTTGGATTTGGAAGATAGACAAGAGATAGACAAGAGAAGGGGGCTCTGTTATTTTGAACATTTCAGGAACCAGGAAAACTTCTGGGACCCCATAGCGTTGATATAAGAGCATAAGCAAAATGCGTATCACCAACACCACCACCATATAACATACATAAACACATTGGCCACAAACTTCCTTGCTTCTCCTCGAACTTGCCAAGAAGGTTCCTACCAAAGAGTCCTAGCACATATTGTTTCCTCTTCCTGGAACATTATTTCTTCAAATATATATGAGGGTCTCTTTGATTCCCTTATTTCCTGACCCACCCTCTTGAAATTGCCCTCTTGTCATTCTTTATCATCTTACTATGCAGCAGCATTCTTTATAGCTCCTGTTGCCACCTGATACACGTATTTGTGTTTATTGACTCTTCAGTACCTTGATAGGTTTTTGTTGATTTTGTTTGTTGTTATTCATAGCTCTTTGACATTTAATACATACTGGTTAAGTGGATTAATGAAAAACAAGAAAATAGTATGATTAATAAATTTTAGTTATATCGGTTTACATGGGTGTTTAACCTACTGTAAGATGGCATTTCAGAGCATTCCTGATGAATTTTCCAGTGATAAATCAACTGGTTATTAACCATAAAAGTTTCCTCATGGTAATATCTCTTGATGATAAAATGTTTAATATTCAAATAATAAACAGAATATATAATTTTTATCAAATGATGAAAAAATAGACTCAGATCGTTGGCTTCTGTCTGAGGAGGGGTGGCTTCTTGATGTCTGGTCAAAGATAAAAAGAATGGAGTTGTTTATATTTCAAATGGGTTAGGCAAAGACAACTGTGTCTTCCTTATGAATTTATTTTGTCTTTTTCCTTTTTTATATTTATAATGGGAAAAATGAAATGCATAAAGAAAAGTGCATGAGATATTTATGTACAGTTTAATGAGTAATTATAAATCACACACCTCTGTAACCACTAGTCAGATCAACAATTAGAACATTGCCTTCCTTCCCCATATTGTGGATCACAACCTCTTCCCTTTCCACTGCCCTCACTTTTGTGCTAGTTGTTTTACTACTGATGTATGCATTCTTTTAGTTAGATTTGCCGCCATTATGAGCAACAACAACTTTCCAGTGGCTAAAGAAAACAAATGTGTTTCTTGCTTCAGTGAGGGCTTATCGATTCTCTTTATTACAAAATTCAGGTTGAAAGAGCAGCTCCTTTTGGGACATCAAAAGCAGGAGAGCTCGTGATAACTGTTGATGCCTCTTAGAGTCTCTGACTGAATATGACAAGCATCATGTCTGCTTGTTTAATTGGTCCAAGCCTGTCAAATGGCAAAACTGGAAGTCAAATAGTTGAGGATGTAAATTTTCATAGGGAGATAGTGCAAGTCACATGGAACTGGGTCATCCCCTAGCAAGGGAAGAGAAGGGAGTTCTTAGCAGCAATGTTATAATTTATCGCACATGCCTGAAAAATATAATTTCAATTGGTTATGAACTTACATAAGCATTAAATTTAAGAGATTTATGTTTTTATGTGTAGCTATAGCTCGTTTTCATTATTATATAGTAATCCATTGTATGACTAGAGCACAATTATTTTCCTATTCTCTTAATGGACATTTGCTGTGAATATTCTTACACATGTACATTCTTAAATATGTACCCTGGTATTTATGTTTAAGTAATGTCTCTCTAGGGAAGTTCCCTTCAAATCTTTTTTGCTTGCATAGCACATAAAACATTTTTTTAAAATGTATATCTTTCACATGATTAAATTAACATCTAAATTTTTAATCCTGTTTAAATAGTATAAAGGATGTAATTCTGGCATACTGTAAATATGACATTTTAAATTACAAACTATTACATTCCTTTAAAAATGTATCCAATGGAATATAAATATTTTAATGATTTGGTACAGCCATTCATTTTCATAAGACTGTACATGAACAAATTCTTTAATGGTTAGAAATTTTATCATTCCTTTTTCTCTTTAAAATCTCATTTACATTCCTCTTCCCCAGTAAAATTTTAGCCTAATGGTACTAGTTCAGATGGAGCTCTTTTCAGAGTTATTGATAACTCTATCATACTTCTTTGTAACAAAAGTACAAACATAAATTAGAATTGATCTTTAAAAAAATTTTGCAACCCCACATTCTAAGTGCTTAAGAGTTATTCTGGAGTAAATTATCTCTAATTGTAATACTACACAACTGATCAAAACTATATACATTAGAATGTTGGAAAAGTAATTGCTCAATAATTTCAATTCTTAATAAGATGAAGTTGGTGATGTGTGGGGGTTAGTTTTTGATACTTTGATTAAAGGAAATGTCAAATTATCTCTTTGCCCCAGAGATTTTATAGCTTGGCTCAATGCACCATAGTAAGATTGTGGATGAGATACACTTCCCTCTTTTGAGAGGGGTGACTGTGACATTTGGAGATAAAGTAGAAACTCAAGGCTGGGCACATCACCAGCAAGATCAATTTAGAAGAGTAGATATGAGAGCTGATTTCCATGAACCAGTCTGTCTCTTTTTATAAAGTTTCATGTCCTACTACTGAAGACCTCTGCTCTAACATAAAAACCTAAGTTTGGAAATTTGTAAGTCTTGGGGAATGCATATTACCAACTTTATAACATAGTGCCAGATTCCCAAAATATTTTTTCTGATTTATATACCCACTAATAATGTGTGAGTTCTCTTTGTTCCAGCCTCTTCCCTACTTGTGTTTTTGCCAGCTTTAGTTTTTTTGCAAAGCTAGTAGATATCTAATGGTGTCTTATTTTGGCTTTAATTTGCATTTCCTTGGTTACTAAAATGCTTGATTCCTTTTCATATGTTTATTGCCCATATTCTGATTTCTATTGTAAAGTGCCAGTTCCAATCTTGCCCATTTTCTATTGTCTGTCTTACTGATTTGTTGGGAGTTTTATATGTATTCTGAATACAAGTCCTTTGTTAATTACATGTATTACACTCTGTAGCTTGCCTTTTCAGTTTGTTCATGGTGTCTTTTGATAAATCAAAGTTTTTAATATAATTGAATATATCAGTCTTTTCTTTTATTGGTTAGTTTTACTGGCTTATGTTGTACTATGTAATAGAAAGACTATCAACTTTGAAATCAGAATTATCTGGGTTTGGATTCTGGTTCTTTCATGAACTTGGGCAAGTAACACAGTTGGTTTCATCATAGAAAGTAACTTGCCCAAGTATAATGTCTGATATTAAGTGAGCTGTATGTACCGACATTATTCTTTTTGTTTTGCATATACTTAACTCATTTAAAATTTCACAATGACTCTATGAGGTAAGTACTATTATCACCCCCATTTTACAGATGAGAAAACACAGATAGATGAGTAACTTGTTCAGTGTCACTCAGATAGATAGTGGTAAGACCAACATTCAAAATGAAACATTTGGTGCCAGGGCCTAAACACTCCTCCATGGAGGCCATACTGTTTCCTCAGAAACATGGAAACGATCATAACTTCCTTTCAGAATTGCTGTGGGAAATGAAAAGGACTTTCTATCATTCCTGACACATGGCAACCTTTTATTCTATGAAATAAAGGGATTTGAAGGAACCAGGGCTACATAGGTGATAGTCTGGATATATTCTACAACTTTATACAGATCTTTATTCAGAACAGTAAGTTTTGCCACAGTGCCTTTAAATTAAAGTAGAAGACAAAACATTCTTGGTTTTTCTGGTAAGAAAAGATATGGTTCTATTTCTTAAAGCTTTCTTAATCATATAGGTATTAATGATCCTGAAAAATATGGAAAATGTTTATCCTCTTTTTAAGTATCTGACATAAGAAGGGCCGGGGGAAAAAAATCAAGAAACAGTAAACATTGACACAAGGCTGGAAGTTGGTGTGAAAGACAGAATGCACTGGACAGTTAAGGAGATTGTTCTGGCTATTGCAGTAGGGAGAACGTTCATTTCTGCAGAAGAACATCCCAAAGAAAAGGAAGACCACATGAGGTTTTTTAGAGGCAGGTACACAAGTGAGTCATGAGGAAGAGTGGACAAATAATCTTGTATGTGTCATGAGGAAGGGCAGAGGTGGTTATTGAAATAGGCCAGGGGAGGGTGGTCCCTTCTTGGCATATAAGGCTATGGGGATCTTTTAACCATCACTGTTGTCTGAGAGCACAGGACTTCAGATAAAGTTCATCATTATCATTGCTAGTAGGAGGACTAAGGAAAATGCAGAATCCTCAACTATAACAGCACGTCAGTATCCAGGAAGTTACAGAGGTCAAGGTTACATGTTAGAAACCTAGTGAGGAGACCAAGCACACCAAAAAGGTGAGGTACTGGAGGCAATACTATCTCAAATGATTTATAACTTTTAAACAGTTCACTGACCACCAGCTCTTTCCACTAAGTTATGCTACAGCAATCAGGAAAGTCAATGACAAGTATTTACTCAGCATCTCTCTTTTTTTTAAATTAAGTCCTAAGTTTTTATTTTCATTTTAAAACCAGTGCATTACATTGTTATTTCTTTCCATTGGTCATTTGTCTACTTAATGATCCTTGATTTCTCTCTGATAGTGAAATATTTCTATAAGATTTAACAGATTCTAATTCTTTTTCCTTTGCTTACTCATCCTAATTAGAAACATATTTTTGGTAGGTAATTTAACAATTTCAGTTTTCAGAAGGGTGGTGGATGGGAGGAAGACTAAATATAGCGTTTAAAGTCCTTTAAAATAAATCTCTAATATAAATTATTGTAGATTCCCTGGTTGTTACAAAAATAGTACAGGGAAGTGGATGTGGCTCAGGCAGTTGGGCACCTGCCTAACACATGGGAAGGCCCAGGTTCAAAAGGAGACGAGCAAGACAGTGAGCTGATGCAACAAGATGACATAACGAGACAGAACAAAGAAACACAATGAGAGATACAAGTGGTCTCAAACCATTGGTCACCTCCCTCCCACATGGGAGGTCCCAGGTTTGGTTCCTGGTGCCTCCTAAGAAGATGAGCAGACATAGAAAGCAGACAGCGAGAGCAAAACAACAATGGGGGAGGCGGGGAATAAATAAAAATAAATAATTAAAAAAATAGTACAAAGATGTCCCATGTAGCCTTTCACTCAGTTTCATCCTATGGTAACAAAGCTACATAGCTCGAGTTCAGTATCAAGCCTTTGGCATTAACACTGATAAAATCCATAGACTTGAAAGATTTCACCAGTTTACATTACTCATTTGCATGTGTTCAACATCTTTAATGGACCAAACACTGCTTACAGCCTGGAGTGGGGTGCAGTAACGCAGAATCAGGAAATACAAAGTATTGTACTTGCAGTGATTATTAAAGAATAAATAAAAGTGGGTTTGCAGTGGGAGGATAATGTCATTTATCACATTGAACCACCTACCCAATATTCTATCGATGGGTGCAATGGGCTAGGAAGTTTAAATTTCTAAATGGCTAAGAATCCTTGCCCTGAGTGATAACACTAAGGAACTTCACTTGCCTAAATAACTTGTGTTCTGTGTTCAGGATTAGGGAAGCTGATTTTAGTGGAATGGTATTAAACATTGTTTGGCCTATTACCTGGTAAGTTGTTCAGCCTCCTAAGGAAAACATACAGCTTTTGGTAACATTGCTAATGTAATGGATGTTATCCAACAGATGATCTTATCCACTTCCTTCTGCCACATATTTGAGCTGCATTATCTTCCAGTCTTGGGTCATGTAAGCAAGGTTCTTGGAAAGTGAAACAGGTGAGCTGCGTTACCTGATTGATATTGCTAAAGAGGCCAGAGGGAATAATCCTTCCAAATATACGTCCTCCTTTGGTCATTTCCTTCCCAGCAAGGGAGACATCCTGTGGGAGTTAAAAGATCTTCAGAACATAACAAAACATATCTATGTCAGTGTCTTAGCACACAAAACACACGTAAAATTCCAACTAGAGTTTCACAAAAGGCACATTTACTCGCCTTCCATGAACCACAACTATGTGATTGTGACACAGTAAATCCAATTCAAGACCTGTTTAAAAAAAAATCTAGTTAAATCAGTTAAAACAGTAATAGGAATCAAGGAAATAAGAGCCTAACAAAACTTCATAATAATAACAGCTACATTTTACTTGGTACGTATTATGTGCTTAGGTGATTTGCAAACATTATTATCAGTCATAGCATTCTTGGAATCCATTATTCAGCAGATGTTTATTATGCTCCTATTTGCCTGGCACTGTTGTATTGCTAGAGTTAGAGCAGTGACCAGAAAAGGAATGTCTGCACTCATGGCACTTAGAATCTAGTGGGGAGAACCGCTAATACATGGAAAAGTAAAATGTATTTTGTGTCAGGGTTCGAAGTGCTATGCAGAAAAATAAGCAGGGAAGGGGGTAGGGAGTGTTAGCGTGCTATTTTAAGTAAGGCAGTCAGTGATACCTGGAGAACGTGAGGAAGTGAGCCATATGGGTATCTGATAGAAGAGAAACCAGGCATAGGGAATAAATAGCAAGAGCAAGACCCTGAGGCAAGAGAATTCTCGAAACATGTTAGGAACAGGATGGAGGTATGATATAATTATAGAAATAGAAATGATAGAGAACTAAGTTCAGAGAATTTAGCTCAAGCCCAGACTAGTTAAGGGCAATGTTAGGAGATCTAAACACAGCTCTTTCTCCATTACAAATAATCAACATTTACTAGTTAATTGCTTGCCTACTATGTGTCAAGCACCAAGATAAGAGTTTTATCCATCCTTCCTCAACTTTTAAATGTTTGATGGTTCACATTTCTTGCTGAACTGAAGGAGTAAGTGGTTCTAGCTAGAAATCACGTAATAAAGGAACCTGTCAATAGAAGAATGACACTCAGACCTGACAAGCTTTACAAAAATTAATAGAAGGAAGAGGCAAATATATCTATTCTCCACAGTTCATTGCCATTTGAATTAATTAAATATTTAGTGAAAGAACATAGAAGATTTTTATGTAAGTGAAATATTAATTGAAAATAATCTATAAAATCACTAGAGAGGGAAGTCATTTTCAGCAATAAAATTTTCCTTGTTTCATTTTAAAATCTATTTCTTTACAATAAAATGTTATATTGCCAAATTGTTTCACAGAGAGTCTTTGGCAGGGCACTGTGCAGACAATCTACTCGATGTCATTTCCACTTGCAGTGGAAATTGTTCACCATGGCCAGATATGTTCTTGTGAAAAGCTGTCTTTTTTTTCTGGTGCTTTGGTGCCCTCTGGTGATATAACTGGTGAAAACAAATACTAGCTTTCTATAATTTCACGCTATATATATTGCCTTTTATTATGTACAATTTTCTTTACATTAAAAAGTGTAGAGACAAATGATCACGGGACTGGTTATGCATTTTTCACTTCATTTAGTCTTGCCTCATAAAAAATTACTAGAAGCCATTTGTTTAAGGTAAGAGAAAGCAATATCTAACCTCATAAACTGAGACTAGGCTCAAAACCCAGTTTCATGGGGGAAAAAATCTTTAGAATGAGACTAATAGAATAAATTAGTCTTCTCACATCCCTATGGCCATTGCCAATGAAAATAAAGGTGTTAACCTTGAAATATGCACATGTAACAAATTCTTAAGCTAATAATTCTTAATATAAAATATTAAGACTGTAATCTCTATGAGATCTGGGATTTTTTTTTTTTTGTTTACTGCTGTATTCCCAGTACCCAGAAGAGTTCTAGACAATACATGGACCTTAGAACACTTTAACGCCCCCTCATGGCTTACAAACTTGTGACATTTTAGATTATTTATGAATTCCAAAAGGAGATACAGATTATGTTTGTAAACTGGTCTGTTCCTCTGGACATGATACCCTTTGATTGTATTAAATTCAAAGGTTTTACATTTACTTGGTTATGTTAAGATTAGGGCTTTGATTTGACCACGTCATTAGGGTGTGCCAGGTTGAGTCCCTGCTCCTTTGGTGGGCTATATAAACGGACACTCAATCGAGGAGACACACAGAAGTAGATACTCAGAGAAAATATACAGAGGAAGACAGACAGCTCCATAGACACAGCAGAGGCCCCAGAAAGAGAGATGAGCCATTTGCCTGATAGTTTACAGCTCACCTTGTGAAGAGAACAGAGCAGCTGAGCCCTGAAAGAAATGAGCCCTGGGAAGAGAGAGGATCCCTATGCCAGCCTACAGCTGAGATCAGAAGAAGCTGGACCCACGGAGCCTTAAGAGGAAGGCTAAAGCCTCACAGACGTTTCCCGCCATCTTGCTTCAACCCATGGCAACAGAGTTTGGTTAGGAAGTAACCTTGAGTTGGACTCTTTAGGGCCTTATAACTGTAAGCTTTTAACCCATATAAATACCCTTTATAAAAGCCAACAGATTTCTGGTACTTTGCATCAGCACCCTTTTGGCTGACTAAAACACACACTGTCATTACACATTATTTTAGTTATTTAATAACAAATTTGACATCATCAGTACAATGAATGTTTGTTTAGACTTATATATGTATTTACCATTTTATTGACTCACCATTACGTCTTGCTTTTCATATCTTTGAAATCCATCTGTTAGAAGGACTTTGATGAAGAATTGATGGTGGTAATGCCCTTGACTTTTGATTATAAAAAATATGTTATTTTGCCTGTGCTGTTGAAAAAGATTTGCTAGGTCCATGATCATGTCGACTGTTATTTTCTCTCAATGCTTTGAAGATATTATTCCTCTATTTTTGGCTTATGTTTTAGCTTCTGGTATTTTGTATTTTGTGTCTGTGGGTTTGTTTCTTTTATGAATTCTGGAAAATTCTGACTATCTTTTCAAATATTTCCTCTTTTCTCTTCTTGTAAGATTCTGATTACCTTATGTTAGATCTCACTCTATATGTAATGACTCACAACATTTCTATTATATTTTATTCTCTTGTCCTCACTTGGTTCATTCTAGATATTTTCTTCAGCTCTGTATTCCAAGCCACTAATTATTTCTTTAGCTGTGGTTAGCTGATTAACCCACCAATAGAATTATTTTTTTAATTTCTTAATGTTCACTTAGTTCCTTTAAAAACTTTCCTCATCCTTTTTTTTTTTAAGGTTTCTTGGTTCTTGCTTATTTAAGTCCATTTTTTAAAAAAAAGATTTTAAAATGATTTAATATCTCTGGAAACCCCAATATCTGAAAACCATTATTTTTTTCAGCTGTCACTCATGGTATTTTATTCCTTGGGTCTTGGTGATTTTTTTTTTTTTAAGTCCATATCTGTTTGGATTTACTCCGTAAAAATGCTGAGGATTTAAATTGGTGATACTTTCTTCCAAAGAAAATTTGCATTTTCTTCTGTTTGGACCCAGTTTAGTTACTAATCTGGGATCTTATTTAACCTTCCCACAAAATATAATGCAGCTATAACTTTGGTGACATGTTGCTGATAGAATCGTGTAAGAAGTACTCTGGATAGTCTATAAATATACATTTATATCAGAGGGTAGAAACTCTTTCCTAAAAATTTCAGGGACCCATCACTAAGGTAAGTTCCAGAAATCTAAAGCATGATTGTGTGTCACGTTTAAAGTGAAACATAAGTGGCAGCCCCTTATGCCCACTACCACTGTGAAAGCAACCTTTCTTGTTGGGTGTCTTGTGTTTAAAAAGCAGCATATGCACTGCTCCAACCCATTTACTGAATAATCCATAGACTGATAGCTGTGAATGTGACCCAGAAAAGGAGAAATTTGTCCAGTCTTTGCTGTGCAAGCAATTCTCCAATGTTCTCTTGGATCCAGTGGTGTTTTAAGTGTCTCTGCCAGATTAGGCTATGTGGAGCCTGTGGCAGGCTCTGACAGGTGAATCAGAGTGAGTACACTTAAGGTTTTGGAAAAAAGCCTTGCTCTTTGGAGAAAGTAACTATTCTTTTGAAAAATAGTTCTTGGCTTATTATCGGCTTTGAAATGCAGGGCTACTATGAAAACTGAGAGGCCCATCATAAAATAATTTTTTTTTTCATATATATATATATTTACTGGATGTTTTGGTTTACAGAAAATCATGCAGAAAATACAGAGTTTCCATAGTACCACCCCCCATAATGCCTTGCATTAGTGTGGTACATTTGTTACAATTGATGAAAGAATATTACTGTAATTGTACTATTAACTGTAGTCCATAACTTACATTAAAGCTCACTGTTTATGTTGTATAGTCCTATGGCTTTAAAACATTTTTTTTACTCTAGTAACATATAGACAACCTAAAATTTCCCCTCATAAAATAAGTTTTGTCTGACCTTCAAAGCCTCAAATCATTAGAGTTTTCTAATATTAAGTTGAAGGGATTATTCAGGATCAGAAAATCCCTGAATGAACTAGTAAGCTCATTGCTATCCCTTTCTCAATCCACATCTATGACCTCATATGGAAGAATCTGGAAGAAAAATAAAATCTAGTCTGGTATATAGATGGCTCTGAATGATATTCTAGCATTAACCAGGAGTGATGTGCTCTAGTATTATAGTCCTTCTTGGTAAAGCCTATAGAGCAGTGGAGAAGGAAATCTCAGTGAACTGATAAAATTTAAGTACTATGTCCCAGGATCCACTGTCCGTGGAAAGAGAGATTACAAGAGGTATGGATCTACATCAATACTTGAGGACTTGCTTATAATTTGGGTGGTTGGTCAGTCACTTGGAAGAAGTAAAATCAGAGAATTGCTGACAATAATTTTGGGGAAAGAGTATATGAATGAATATCTAGGGATAGACCCAAAATGTGAGAACATTTGTGACTCTAATGCTCACCAAATGCCACCCATTGAAGAAAAGACTCTCAATAACCAGGTGTAAAGATGATTTGCCCTGTGGATGTTAGCTTTTTTCTTCACCTTTGATGCTTGTTCAGTGGATTCATGGACAAAGTGGCCATCTTTTCAGAGATGGCAGTTTTTCATGGGCTGAAGCACAAAGATTTCCCCCTTACCAAATTAGAGGTGGCTACTACCGCTGCTGAGTATTTAGATTGCCAGCAGTATTAGCCAACTGGTGGTCTCCAATAGAGTGTCCTTTCTTGATGGGGGAGGGTGAGGGTAATCCTGTCTTAGTGTTAGACTGATTATATTGGATCCCTTCTAATACGGAAAAAGCAAGGATTCATCCTCACTGGAATGGGCCTTTATTTTGTTGATATCTAGGCATCTGATTAGGATGTAGTTTACTCAGATGCTCAATTTCTTTCTCTTTTGTAGGGATTTAGAGGCAGGAGGCTGTGGATTACCACTGCTCTTTGATTTTTGGCTTGACCTAGATTGTTAGGATTGTCTGCTGGTTGCTCAAAACTGGGCACTGGACCCAGTAATTGGTTGTAGAGTCACTTCCTAGGGCCTTGGACAGGGAAGCTATAGGGGCCGGAAAAAAGCCTCTCTTACTTATTTTTAATTTTCTTGCATGCACTTCCTTGGTCTGCCAGGAGATGGCGCTCTTTGGCAGCTCTCAGTTCAATGCCTGGTCAGAGTGTATTTGTTGCAATACATACCAGATCAATGTGATAGAGCTTCCTGTCTGGAGGCTAGGAGTCTTGTAATTCAAACTTCCTCTGAGACAGTTCTCCAGCCTTCTCTGGCATCCCCCTCCCTTTTCCCAGCTAGAAGATATTTCCACTCCCCTCTGAGTCCCATTAGTAGAGGAGGAGATTAGGAAGGGTTGTATATCTTTAGCCCCTTGTAGGCTCCAAGGCAAACAATGGTGCAGCCCCACCTGGCCTGGAAGGGCTTTGGGGACAGAGCAGACCAAATTTGTGAGTCAAAAGCTGAGTCAGCCTTAGGCTGTGTCCCCCTCTCTCCCCTTTCCTGGGGCATCCTCAACAATTAGTACCAGCTAGAAGAGAGGGAAATTGTGGGGGTTGGATTTCTCCAGGCTTCTCTGGCTCCCAGGGCAAACCACTGTGTGGACTCACATGGCCTGGAAGGGCTCATGGGACACAGCAGACCAAATTTGTGGGTCAGAAGCTGAATCCACCTTAGGCTGTGTCCCTCTCTCTTCCCCTTTCCTCGGGTGGTAGATCCCTGGAGCCCCCTTTGTCTGTAGTCACAGGCCCAGAGGCCTGAGAATTCTAAAGTGTCTTTAATGTGGGGAATGGTGCTGGCAGCAGCGGCCACTGGTTTCAACTCACAGTTCTGTCCTCGTGATTTCCCTCCTTTGTTTCTCTCTCCTCTGGGCGGTGTCCAGCCTTTGCCTGCTGTCCTAAAGCCTAGAAGATCTTTTTCTGGGCTGTTTCAGTCTGTCCTCTAGCTAGTTTTCTGGAGAAGAGTGGACCTTTATTTTGAATATAGATTTGCCTTTCAATATCAGCTGTGAACTTTCTGAATGCCTAATTTGTAGTATTAGTATCCAATACAACACTATTTCTGAACTAGAATATTGTTTTATAGCAAAAAAAAAAAAAAAAAAATTAGGTTGATTTTTATTGGACAATTGGGCTTATCCCATCATCCAGATTAGCTGCCATTTTAGAATGGTGGAATGGTTTCTTGAAGACTTATTTACAGATTTACCTTAAATAGAACATGATGCAAATTGAAAGTGCTATTCTATAGGATTCAGTCTATACTCAGAACTAGCAACCAATGCTGTTTTCTCACAGCCATATTCAGGGGTCTAGGAAATAAGAGTAGAAGAGCGAATATCACCTTTTGCGTTAACACCTGATGACCTACTGACATTGTTTTTGTTTATGTTTTCTTGACTTAGGATCTGCTAGTCTAAAGTTCTTGTTATCTAGGGGAGAAATACTTTCCCCAGGAGACACAAAAATAGCTGCTTTGAACTGGGAGTTGAAACAGCAACTTGACCACGTTGAAATCCTTGGCTACTGGACAAATGGGCAAAAAGGAGGTTATTCTTTCTCTTATTTATCAAAGAGAGATATGGTTGTGGATACATAATGAAGCAGGAAGGAATACACCTGGAAATCAGGAGGTTGTCTGAGGTGTCACCTGGTACTGCTTTATACTGTGGTAAATGTTAACAAAAGAATATATATAGCAACTCAGTGTAGGTAGGACCAGCTGAAGCCCTAAGGAGTGAAGGCCTGGGTCACACTAACCAACTGAGGTGCAAATGGGTAGTGCAGGAAGGAAACTGCAAAAACCAACAAAGGCTTCTTACTGGTTGCAAAGGACTATAATAGCTACCAGTATTTTCTTTCTTTCAAAGTAAAGCATATATTTACCTAATTTCCCCTGAGGCTCTCTCCCTTTATGCTACGTTTGTTGCTTTTGTTTAATTTTACTCTTTTAGTCCATAACTTTTAGAATATTAAAATGGGAATATAATTACATTGGAAGATGAATGATAGATGCGATGACTGATGAGACTTTGGGCTCTCCTTTTGGGGACAGGGTGAGCATATATTTGTTTGCATGATAGTCTTAATTTGTAACAAAAATGTGTTGTTTTTCTGAATGTAAATGTTGGAAGAATGGTGTGTATGGATGTTGTCTTGTCAAAGGGATGGACAATCAAGGAAACTGGATTGACTATGTCAACACCCTTTGTGCAGAGGTTTTCTAGTGTGTAGAGGCTAGAGAAGTAAAATCACATTTCTCAGACTCTTGCAGCTAGTGTTCCACATATGAATTAGGTTCTACCAATCAGATGTATGTATGTGAGACTGATTCTGAACTGTGTCACAAAAGGAGAGAGGCAGTGTGAGGGGACCCATTTTGCTGACACAAATTGTGTCAGCATATTAAGATGTATTTCTGCTTTCCTGTGCCTAGTTAAATACTATAGTAGTGGCATCCTGAACATAGCAGAGACAGAAACTTCTTTCTTTGCCTGGGTATATGGTGTCATTTAGGGAACTGTTTCTGTGAACTTAGCCTAGAATCTGTTAATTTAGTTTTTCCACTAATTCTACACGCTATCAGGAAAGCCCATGTACCAGTGTGGCATTATTTATGAATTCCAAAAATAGATATTGGATTATGCTTGTAAACTGGTCTCTTCCTCTGGGCATGATTAAATTATGATTAAGGCTTTGATTGGGCCACGTCAGTAGGGCATTGAGCCCCGCCCCTTGGTGAGTGGGGAATCAAAGATAAAAGACATGGCAAAGACAGAGATGGAGTTTTGAGTTGGAGTTCTGATGCTGAGTTCTAATGTTGGAGTTTTGAGCTGGAGCCTGGGAAGTGAACACACAGGAGAGGAACACAGAGAAATAGAAATGGCTCTTAAACATGGCAGAAGCCCCAGGGAGACAGAGCCATTTTCCTGATAATCTACAGCTGAACTTTTGGAGATAACAGAGGAGCTGAGCCCATAGACAAGCAAGCCCCAGGAAGAGAGGAACCCAGGAAGCCTGAATCCTCACAGATGTTGGCAGCCATCTTGCTCCAACAAGTGGCAACAGACTTTGGTGAGGGAAGTAACTTATGCTCTATGGCCTGGTAACTGTAAGCTTCTACCCCAAATAAATACCTTTTATAAAGATCAACAGATTTCTGGTATTTTACATCAGCATCCCTTTGGCTGACTAATACAGCCCCTTTATAAGTCCTTTCTGCTTAAACC
>JAQZBX010016121.1:0-36836 GCA_029593785.1 Cabassous unicinctus | reverse complement strand
CCTAAGCTGCTTCCCTTTTGTGTTGTGATTATGGGGAGAAGGGACTGTGAGTAAAGCGAGTTGCCAGCATCTCTCAAGTATTCCCAATGTTGGATCCACTTGGGAAAAGCCTAGAAATGACCAAGGAACTAGCACTGTGAGCCATCCGTAGCCCTCGCAGGATCAGGCACGGCCCCGAGCTGAGGGTGCAGTGTCAGCAAAGCTGGAGCAGACTTGGCCCTGGACACGCATGGCCCTTATTTCTCCTTCGTTCTTCGCTGACGCTGAGCCATGCTCCTTTCTCATGAATGGGGAAGAGTGTGATTCTGTGCCTGCACACAAAAGCCTTTCGGGAAGACGCTGCTCTGCCTACCCACCACTCATTGTCCCTTTTCTTCTTATTACCTAATCCTTATGCTGTTTGGAGTGGCGATGGGACCAACCAACACCTACATTTTCCAGCCTACTCTGCAGCTCAGGCTGGCTATGTGACATGCTCTGGCCAATGAGATGTTAATTGGAAGTCTGTTGGGTATTTCTAGAAAGCTTTTTTTTGAGTTGTAAAGAAGAGAAATATGTGTCTGCATGCATGTATGTGTATGTATTTGTTTATTCATTTATTCCTTTGTTGCTTCCTTAGCTGTTTCCTTTTCCTTCTTTCTTCCTGGAATGCAGAGGTGAGAACAAAAGTGTGCAGCCATCTTGTAACTATGAGGTGACCGTGCAGATTTGCTATGTGAGAAAAAACGAGGCCCTACTCTTTGGTTAAACACATGGTGACTGCATCTCTCTTACTTGCAGCTGAGTGCAATCCCTACTGATACATTAACCCATGTCTTGGGTGTGAAATTATGAGGCCAGCATTCTCTGAGGGGATGGTAGGAGCCAGGAAAGGGTGTGATCCCATCTGTGGCCAACTGCTAGGATCTTAGAAATATGTCTGCACGGGCTGGCCAGAGAAGTAAGATATAGTCTCCATGTGTCAAGGGCTCCCCCAGTGTAGACAGCAGGTTGGAGTGGGTTGTAATTGTTCTCTCCATCCACCATCTGATTGCACTGTGAAATGGAGGTAGTGGCATCACCGTGCCTGCTTCCTAGGCTTGTCACTTGTGAGGCAGAGCTGGGAGAGTGCAGGTGGAAATCTCCTGTAAAAGTGAGAGTGCTGCACAAAGGTCAAGTACCTTTCTTCGCATACCAGGCAGTTTGAAATTAGAGAGAAAGGCAGGAAACATGTATAATGAAAGCCTAAGAAAGCGGTAGATTTTGGGCTGGGGGACGGTGTGAGAGGCTGAACACACAGGGCACACAGCAGCCCGGCCCAGCAGGCACACAGCGAGGCCGTAGCACAGCACTGAGCTCCAGGGTGGGAGAGAGCCGTCCTGGCCTCGGTGTGTTCATGGTTGAAAGAGCGGATTGGAAACCAGATCATTGCCTAGTGTACATGACTGATGTCAGGGAGTAAGAGTGTGTGTGTATGTGTGTGTGTGTATGTGTGACAGAGAAAAAGGAGGTGGGGGTGAGACATGGAGGGAAGGGGTGTGTGTGTGTTGAATTGTGTCCTCCCAAAAGATATGTTGAAGAGTTAACCCCCACTTATTTGGAAACAGAGTCAATTCCGAGGGAACTGGTTAAATTAAAGACAGATCATACTGGAATAGGCTGGGCCCTTAACCCCAAATGACTGTGTCCTTATGAGAAGGGGAGAACAGACAGACAGACACCAGGGGAGAAGGCGGGGTTTGGAGGGATACTGCCAGCCGCGGGCGCCGAGGCTGGAGGCAGACACCTGAAACAGGAAGAGGCGGAAGGACCCTCCCCGCAGGTTCCAGAGGGTGAGCCTTGACTGCAGGCGTCCCGCCTCCAGAGCTGGGAGAAAAATGTCTGCGGTTTTGGGCCTCTAGGTTTGCGGTGCTTTGTTTCTGGGCGGCCCCGGGGCCCCGGGACCCCGTGCTTGCTCCTTCTGAGGGTGACCGGGCAAAGGGAGGCGCTGGGTGGAGTTCTCTGCTCGGCCTGTAGTGGAATTTCCCGAAGCTGCACGGCCCTGGCCGGGGTGGGGGGTGCCGGGGGTGCCGGGGCTAGAACCTCCGGCGCCCACCGCGCGGCACGTGCACAGGCTGGGGCGCCGCAGCCGCACCCCGGGGCAGGGTCGCCGGGAACTCGCTCCTGCCTTGCTCCTGCGGGAGCAGATCCGGGCGCCCCGGCGTCTGTCCCCGCCCGTCCCCCCAGCTGGCCCCCTGGCCACGTGCGCTGCGCCCCCCGGCCGCGCTCCCGGCCGCGCCGCTCGAGAGGGGGCGAAGGGGGGCGCCAGCAGGAGGCCAGGGGGCGGCGAGGGTGGTGGCGGCGCGGCCCCAGCGCCTCGGCAGCGTTCCCCTGCCGCGTTGGCAGCCCCGTCTCAAAGCTGCTCCGGAGCTGAGGGAGCATATGGACTGTTGTCACAGCAGCTGCGGGGAAGGAGACGCGGAAAGGAAGCCTTGAGGGCTGAGCGCCACAAGCCCGGTGTCGCCGCGGGGCCACGTGCTCCTCGCCCCGCGCGCTTGCTCGCGTCTCCTTCCGGGGGGTCTAGAGCGTCGGTGCTAGATCTCCTGCGCTGAAAATACCCATCGTGACCTCGTGATAATCACCACGATAGTTAACGTTTATTGAGCACTTGCAGTGTGCCCGCCAATTCGGTCAACTATTGCATTATTTCACTTACTCCTTCAAACAGCCCTCTGGCTAAAGGGCTGCTGTTATTCCCATTTTACAGGTGAAGTAACCAAGGGACTAGAGAGGTTAAGGGTCTCATGCTGGTCACACAGCTAATAAGTGACCCAGGTCTAACTCCGAAGCCTTAGCCTCAGTCATCTTTGTGGTTTCCTGTCCCAGGCTCTTTGAGCTTCAGATCCGCTGTACTAATGTGGATAATGGAGATGCCTGGGTGGTGTAATTTACAAAGCAACGGTACCCTCATTCTCTTATTTGACCTCCAAAAAGAGGGACTAGTCACCTTGTGCCCAGCTTCTAGATCAGGGTCTGGCAGAGATGCATAAAGTGAATTAGATGACTTATCCTTGGATGAACCAATCAGGAAGCTGCTTTTATGTCCATTGTGCAGGGGAAAAAACAGTCTTCTGAAGAGTTTTGCCTAAGACCTAGTAATAAACCTGGCAGAGGGGAGACTTAAACTCTTATCTTCTTAAACTCTGCCTACCTGGAGGGTGTCAGGTAAGTGGGGCCAGGTCGGCTGGGGTGGAGGGAGTTGGGAGAAGGGACCATTTGCATGGTTTGTTTTAGAATCACTGCTACCAATAGATCCCCAGGCTGGAGAGCTGGGAGAATATTGTTTCAAAAAGCAGCTAGATTGAGCAAAAGATGTTCCTTGTTTTCTCTTGTCGACAGAGCTCTGTGTGCAACCTGGCCCCTGGCAGCCTGGGAAGCTGTGGGTGGGTACCTCTCCCTCATCTCTGGCAAACGCCATTATCCCCAGGGGGATCAGTCATCCCAGTTGGGAATCTGGACCTTCCAGAGCTGCGGACAGAAACCAAGGGTCCATTCATCCCATTGAAAGCTGATACCCACAGCGAGTCAGTTCCATCTCGAGGCTGGAGACTTGGAGAGAATTGGAGTGGATTGATTTTCTCTGGCACCAGAGAGAAAAGCCCCTGGGTATCAAAGGCAGCAGTATAAACCCCGTGAATGGCACTGCCGGGTAGCTCTGCTTCAGGGCCTGGCTGTTGGCCACCTCTTGCTTCTAGAATGTGATTCTGGAAGATTCTTCAAATGTGTGCTGCACAGGTGTATTGCAAGCATGGACTTACCTGTGAAAAGGAAATCCTATCTGGGGTAAAGAAAATTATATCTGCAAACTTGTCTCTTCCTTTTAAGTTGAGGAAGGGCTGGAGCCTCGAGGAGGTCAAGTTCCTAAGAACAGGCCTTTGCTGCACAGAGTGATAGGGTGAGGGTGAGAACTGTGTTAGCGAAGAGAAAGCTAAATTTGCGAATGCTTCCTGGGGTTGAATTCAAGAATTTCTGAGTCCTGCTGAGTCTGAGGAATGGGTATAAGAACAGAAGCCTGCTACGTCTGGATTATAAACATTTTTTTAAGGTCCACTGAGACTAGAGACACATCTCCACTCCTTCTCTAACTTGTGAGGCACGGGGTCCCCCGAGTGGAGACCCTGCATGTAGGGAGAGAGGAGCCAGATTCTTGGGCCCTTTTTGATTACCACCCCTCTGTCCCTTTCCAGGCCAGCCCCACCTCCTCTCTCCCCAACCTCGTCTGATAGCCTTTCACCTTTGGGCATTCCTGTGCCTGGAGTGAAGACACCTCTTCTCTGCCTACCAATTTTTTTTATTTTGTATTTTAAATCTTTAGAGGCCCAGTTCAAATCCCACCTCTTGAAAGAAGCCTTCCTTGCTCACTTCCTGCTCTGGAAGCCCACTGCGCGTCACACATGCTTCTACGTACCACATTATTGCCCGTTTGTTTTCAGGGTCTGTTTGCTACACTCTCTTCCAGAGGTCTGAAGGCCTGGGAGGCTCTGGTGCTGGGGAGTTGAGTTGCCCTTTTGGTTGAGGCATATGGTCTAACCTGTGACAACCTCAGGCTGCTTTTACTGTGTATTATTCCTTTTGTCCAAACTCCCAAGGGGACTTTGTGAGGCCAGTGGGGAGCAATTTGGAGGACTCCTGAGATGGGCAGGCTCCTGGGACTTTGCCCGTCCTGCGTTCCTGTCCCAGCCGAAACGTGTGCTCAGGCCAAACCTGGGTCCCTGGGAGAGGGGGGCTCCATGCCCTCCTCAGCCCTTCCCGGGCCTGTTCGTGCTGCAGAGTAGCCACTATCCAAGTCTCACCTGTGGAGTCCCTGCTGGCTGTTCAGCCCCAGCTTCCTTCGTGTGGACAAGGAGGATGCTGCCTGCTAGGGTTAAATGAGATGCTATTTATCTCTGTGTTTGTTTGTACTTTTTGGTTACGGTATATCTAACCTAGAACGAAGCGCACGTATCTTACCTGCAAGGCCGGTGATTGTTTTTTGAGTGTCCACACTCGAGCAACCGCCCCCTGATCAAGACATAGCACGAGATGAGCCCTTCAGAGCTGCCATATGCTTGTAAACTGTAAAGCGCTGCACAGGCAAGGTTGGTTTTGAACACTACCAGGAGGTGGAGCCTCTTTCCCATTCAATTCCTCTCCCACAACTTCCAGGCTTCTAGAAATCAGTAGCGCCTCTTGCCCCCCACACTAAGAGATGGCGGCTGGGCCGGGACTGGGTCCTCCAGCCCGGCAGAGGGGCCCGTGAGCATCAGACCCCCAAAGTGCAGCTGCCGTGCGGTTTTCATTCAGTACGACTTGGTTCAAAAGCTGCATCCTGTATTCCAGGCCCTGGGCGGAGCAGGTGAGCCGCAGCTGCCCGGGCCGGGCCCTCCGAGGGGCCTTGGCACGTTGGCACATGACCGTGACCGAGGGCCTGGCGGCGGCAGCTGCGAGGCTCACCCTTCCCTCCCCTGGGCTCTCTTGCCGCGGCGACCCACACTCCTCTGTCCAGCGCTGGCCACATCCCTGGACCAGCTTCTCCACTTCCCTGCTGGGCGGCAACCCGGCGGCTCCATCTCAGCGTCTTCCCACCTCCTCAGCCTGCCCCTCCTCCTGCTCCCTCCCCCTTCACTGGTGGCATCGCCACCCCCCAGTCACCCAGTCAAAGCCGCGTCTGAGCGTCAGCTCTGCCCTTGTCGGGGTCCCCTTCCGGGGCCTTCTCGCTCGCCTCTGCTGCTGCACCCCGCGGCCCTGCTGCTGCCAGGGGCCTCCTAACTGGCTCCCCGCCAAAGCTGGAAACCGCTCCCCCTTCCCTACCAGGTCTTACCCAACCTCCAAGAGTGGGGACGATGCCTCTGCTTCCAGAAGCTCCCCTGACTCCTTCAGTGGCACGTCCTTGACCGCCTCTGCCTTTCCACCACGGCCACCCGCCTCCAGGACCTCCGCAAGCGCCCTGGGCGCTTTCCCGGCCTCGCGTCTGCGCCTCGGGGTCGCCTGTGCCTGGCGTGGGGTCCAGCCCTGGTGCCGAATGCTGTGACGTGAAAGCAGAGTCCCAGCTTTCAGAAAGCCAAACCGTTTGCAAAAGGCCAGGATATGCTAATCAAGCAGGGGTGTGGGGAGCCTTCTCTCCTCCTGTCCCTCCCTGAGCCTTTTGCTCAACAGGCACAGGCAGCTGCCCCCACCTCACACCCACCAACCTGAAGATGCTGTGTCTGGAGAAACTTTGTGTAATTACCGACCTGCTTGAAAGTACAAACTACATAATTTGCCTTTAAGTGATCTTAAGTTAATATAAATAATGAAGTATGCTCAGAATACTCAAGTACTGGTACATCCAATTGAACACAATTAAAATTAAGATGGCTTTATTAGTATTATGACTATTATTGATTAAAACAGCAGTGATAAATAAGGAGAAATGTTAAGTACAACAGGCAATCGGTACTATTTCTTCAAGGGAATCATTTTGCTGTGACGACCCAATTATTAGTGTGTTATTAATGTGTTATTCAGTGCAATTAATGACCCACTTTACTTCTGGGATGGCTCTAGGGAAAAATTGCTTTCCGCCTGGAGTCTTGTTTGAGAAGGGGCCTGGGAAAAACCACTCCCTTGCCGGAGCCTCGGGTGATAGAGACGGTGCTCCTTGGGGAGGTGGGCCCAGGAGCTCTGTTAGAAGCTGCAGGTGCCCGGGGGGGAGGGGCGGGAAGGAGTCCCCCAGATGCCAGGTTCTCTGACTCAGAGTCAGCTGCTTTTGTAGCCGTGGGAGGGGAGGGTAGCAGTCAGAATACCTGGCTTTCGTTGCCTGGTTTTGCACCCTGAGTTAGACCCCGGCTCCTCCCGGAGGTTCACTCTTCTCATCTGTAAAATGGGAACAGTCCCACATGCTGCAAAGGCCTGTCTGTGAAAGGGCCCTGTCTGTGGCCCAGGTGTGAGGGCCTGTGGCCATGGCTCGTCAGGACACCCAGGCCCCGCCCTGGCTCAGATGGCCCGGTGGACCTGCTGCTGGTTCCGGTCACCCCGCCCCTGGGAGTGGGCTCGGGAAGCCCGTCCCAGGGCCTCCGTGCCTTACCGCGGGGTGAACGCGGAAGGCCCCAGGCCTGTCCTCCACCCCCACTTTGTCCCATGCACCGTGACCGGGTTCTACGGTCCGTGAACCTCCTCCACCTTCCTTGCTGGGAAGAGCATTAGACGTGAGAGATGAGGCGTTAGCCACTGTCCAGCCCTTTCACAAAACCCTTGCTGCGCATTTCCTTATTGGTCTGTACCGCCGTCTGTTAGGGTTGAACTGTGTCTCCAGAAAGAGCTGTACGAGTCCTAACCCCCAGTACCTGTGAAGGTGGCCTTGTTTGGAAATGGGAACCTTGCAGATGTCATCAAGTGAAGGTGGGGTCCTCCCAGAGTCCACTATGATGGGTGTCCTTAAAGGAAGGGGTCATTCGGACACGGAGAGAGAGAGAGAGAGAGCATGCCACGTGACGACAGCGACACAGAGCCAGGTGATGACGGAGGCAGAGAGTGGAGTGATGCTGCTGCCAGCCAAGGAGCGTCTGGGGCCACTAGGAGCTGGAGGAGCCCTGGAAGGGGTCTCCCCTTCAGGTTTCAGAGGGAGCACGGCCCTGCCGACACCTGATTTTGGGCTTCTGCCCTCCAGGACTGGGAGACAATCTATTTCCGGTGTTTTAAGCCACCAAGTCGGTGGCCCTTTGTTACGGCCACCCCAGGAAGTTCAGACAAAACCCACTAGGTACAGCAGGTTTCGTTACCCTCACTTTAAAAACAAGGACCCTGGGGCCTGGAGAGGGGAAGTGACGTGTTCAAGGTCATAGAGCTAAGAAGCGGTCACTTGGGAACTTGAACTTGAATGCTTCTGCTAGTGAGAGCCTGCGCTCTGCGCTTCTCTCACATCCCTGCGTAATTGCCGCATCTCCTTATCCCCGGCTCCCAACCCTTCCCAAAGCCAAGGGTTCACGGTATTGTTTCACAAAGCTAATTGCTAGTTTTTACATAAAGGCTTTATTTTATGAGCTCCAAATTAGATTTTATTAAGCTCACACGTATGATTTTCCTTGTTTTTATTAAAATTAAGTTCACTCATTTGCCACTTGCAAGGGAGTTTGAAATTAGGATCGCTTTGTATCCACGGAAACACAGGGAGAATTTATATGTGATCAGACTTTTACCCACAGAATGGGAAAAAAGGCAGCTGGTAATTAGGTGCGTAATTCCTCGGCGAGCTCCTGGAACACAGGGCCCCTCCCTGCTGTGTGCGGCCTCAGCATGGGGCGGGGAAGGGCCAGTGGGGTGGTGGGGTAGCAGGCGCAGGTACCAGGTCCAGCTCTACCCCTGATCCGTTCTGTGGTTTGGGGCACAGCACCTTTGTTCTGGACCCCACTTTCCCCATCTGTAAAATCGAGGGGTGGGGGCGGGGGTTAAGGACATCAGACTTGGCAAAAAGATTTTATCCCACGTGTCAACTCTCTTTATTGGTGGCAAATGCCTGTACAGCTGCCCTGTGAGAGGCAAGGTTTTAATGCCATACCTGGACTCAGCAGAAAAATGCATCTTGACTGACCCGTTCAGCAACTACTAACTGAACACCTACTGTATACCAGGGGCGCTTCTGGGCACTGGGGATGGATGAACAAATCAGAAGAAGCTTCTGTTCTCAAGAAACAATGGGAGGAAACAACAACGATAGCCAAAACAGATAAGTAAGTGAATTACATAAAAGCAAGATGATAGGACAGAAGGTGAATCCGAGAAGGGGCTGCTCTTTCAGAGTAGAGGGTCACAAAGCCTCTCTGAGGGGGTGATATTTGAGCTGAGACCTGCATGACCTAAAAGGGCCAGGCATGAGGACATCTGGCTGCAGATAATTTCAGACCAGCAATTGTCCTTTGCGCCACAGAGCAGGCTGGCACTCGGGGTGTTCCAGACACAGAGACAAGGCCAGTGGGGCAGATGAGACAGAGATGGGTGATTGATTAGTTTTGTCTGCCAGTGGCATGGGAGTGGAGAGCAGTGGTGTGTGTGTCCCCTAATTCCTGGACTAAATGATCTTAGCAGTGATATTGCAGGATCCTGCTGGCAAAAGTCCCTTCCTGGTTTAGGGTTTAGCTTCCAGAAGGGGGCCGTGTTGCTTCCATTTGGGTGGATAGGGAAGGGGGTGTTACTTGGGGAAGTGGGTGGCATTTGAACTGAGCCTTGAAGGATGCTCATTTCCAGACCAAAGGAGGAGCCTCTCCTTGGCATCTGGGTTTGTCCTGCAGCGCCTGAGATATACTCCTGTAGTGATTTAGATGAGGTGAGGAGATAGGTCTGTGGAGACAGAGAACCTGGGCTGGAGTCTGCTCTCTGCTGCTCTAGCCATGGACTTAGCCAGCTCATTGATTTCTCTGAGCCATGGTTCCCTCCCTGGTCTTTAGAATGGAACACTAATGAAACTTACCTCTCAGAGTTTTGTGGGAATTAAATAAAAAAAGGAGCCTGCATAGGATTTTATAAAATGTGATGCCAGTGTTTTTATATTTATAATTTATATATTAGACAGGTATAACACAATATGTATAGTATAAACTACTATTACCAGGAAATTTAATTTTTGTTTTAATTAGGATGACTCCTGACACCCATCCCGCAGGAAAATTTGATGGATTTTCTTGGGTGTAAATCTTCACAGTGTTTATGGAACGCGATTGGCAATATGCTTCAGTGGCCCCCCAAAATTTTGTTTCTTTTTACCCAGGAATTCTACTTCTAAGAATTGAATGAAAAGAAAATCAAGGGACTTCTGCTTCTGTCTATGACAGAGTAGCTTGTAGCAGCCTCCTGCTCCTGCTAAGTGTAACTGGAAATGCTGAAGGAAGTACAAAAGAGAAGTTGTGTATATTCAATCAGCAGACTAATATATTGCCATGCAAATGAATGATCTAGTGCTACAAGCAAAAACGTGGATGAAGCTCATAAACATAATGCTGAGCAAAAGAAACCAGATGCAAAATTGCACAAATTCTGCTTTGTATAAAAAGTTGTATATAAAATTCACTCTACTGGTGTTAAAAGTTACCCTGGGAGTGGAGAGCATGTGTTAGGGGTCGTGGTGACACGAAGGGGCGCGGGGAGGCCTGGGGTTCTGGTAATATTCTGGATTCTGATCTGGGTGGTGGTCAGTCCACTTCTGATTTGTGCACTTTCCTATATGCATGGCACACTTTACTAAGAAAAAAGCTCAAATAAAAAAGGAAATAAGCGGGTATAGGTACACGTTTGTGTCAATAGAGATATTATTGCAGCATCATGTATGGTAGTGAAAAAGAAATAATCTAACGGCCCCAAATTGGGAAATATTTAAATGAAATATGGTGTACACAGATGATGGAAAATGAGAGTCTTTAAAACGATGTTTTTGAAGACTTTTAACCATGTGGGAAGATTTTAATATTGCAGTGTTAGTTGAATAAAGTACTGTGAACATTGTGTACAGAGTTTGAGAGCTCGGGTTAGTTGGACGACCTGTTTCGCTCCCGAGGATGGGGCGGGGGGAGAGGCCCGAGTGTGGGACAGACCCCTCTCTTTATAGGCTTGCCCCTCACTTCCGACTCTCCCCCTCTCCTCCCAGGGTCTGCTCAGTATCTGCTTTTCCCACCCTCCAGGGAAGGGGAACAGGCCTCATTCCCCGCCCTCGCCCTCCTTGGCACTCAGCCCTCTGAGAGCACCACCCGCTTTCACCGCCACCTTTCAAGTCTCCACCATCTTTGGGAACCCCACCCACGGGCTTGCTGTCCCCTCAGGAATCACTTGCATCTCCTCAGCAGGACGTAGCTCCAGTTACCTGTTGTAGATTGCACCCAGCATACTCTCACGTAGCACCTCTCTCCCAGCTCCCAGCGTCAGCACGGATGAGAAGAGAAGAGGAGAAGAGGGACAGCTTCCTCCCTGCCCTTCAGTTTTGAAAACTGCTCCTGCTCACGGTTGTGAGTGCTTCATGTGAAGAGTAGTATTAGTAACTCTTTTTGTCTCTCTTCCCACTTTGCCGCCCACCCCAGGCCAGTCTCCTTGGATTCAATATGGCAGGCGTCTTAGTCCCGAAGATCTGGCGGGGACTCTGTAATCCCCACGTGCCTCAGCCTGATGACTGTCCTGTTCAAGCCTCCTCCTCCCAAGAGGACGGGATGGGAGGACAATGAGTTTTTATTACTTTTATAACCAGAAAAAAGTGTTAAAGAATGTTCTCTATCTCCATTAGTACTCTAGTTTGGTGCTTCTCGAATTTCAAAGTGCCCGGCCAGTGAAGCACTTGGGGATCTTGTTAAAATGCATTAGTTTGTTACGCGGCCACAGGAAGCTAATACATTCCCCAAATAGATCTAACAGGTTGCCCTCACAAAGGGACTTAGACTGGAGTTATGAGGCTAGGACTCTAGCCCCCAAAAGGCCAGTGACTCAGTTTCCCCTAAAGGACAGCATTTAGCATAAATTGTTGATGAGGGTAATGATTTTCATGCTTTGGTGAAAGTGTTGACATGGCGCTAGGGAGGGCTCGGTCCCGAGCCTTGGTTGGCGGCAGGAGAACACCTAACCGGGGCTTGTAAAGGGAATTTGAGCATCAGACGGGAAGATGCCTGGAAGCCTTGGTATGTCCTCATCAGGTGAGTCTCAGCTAGCTTTACTTTCCAATCCTGTCACAAATGAAAAGTATACGTTAAGTCTTGGAAAGGTAAGCAGGAGAATATTGAAGCTCCCTGCGTGAACTGGTTGGTTTACTACTTGAAATCATAGACTCAACAACGCTAGGGCTGAAAGAACACGAGAAGGCCTCCAGTTCCACCTGCTTACACGAGATGCACACAGAGCCCTAGCGCCGTGAGCCAGGGCCCCCAAATCCAGAGGGAGCCAGGGCTCTTGGGGTCTGCTCTGCGTCCTTGCTGAGAGATGGCTGTGGTCCCCGGGCCTCGGGGCAAACCCTCTCAGGGCCAGGGATGGGTTCTCCGGGAGCAGCCTTTCTCCCTTGGTAGATCCGATTTGTCGGGAGTTCCCTTAGGTGAGTGGAAATCTGTCTCCCAGTGGCCTTTGACCCAAGGTCTAAAGAAGGTATTTCCAAACTTTCAGGCTGACAAGTATCACCTGGAAGGTTTATTTAGACTCCACCCCCCCACCCCCACCCAGCCCCACTCAAAACAGATTCCCAGGCCCCCTTTTTGAGATTTGTATTCCATGGGGCTGGGATGGGGCTTGGAAATTTTTGTTTGTTTGCTTGCTTGTTTTTTCACATCGTTATGCTCGTCCCTCCAGGCATGTGAGGTCCGGGAAAGAGGTATTTGTGTACAAAGGCTCGTTCCTTTGGCTCAGGTGAAGAATCCACTACTAAAAGTGGCAGATATAGGCTGGCTTCTTTATTTGATATTTACCATATGAACTCCTAGGCCATACGTATTTTTTTCATCTCAACTTGAATATAATATATATACATCTATATTATTTTTATTACATATATACATTTCTTTTAAAGAACTTTTAAGGCACCTTTTTTCTGTGGTTGTGAGAAAGATAAGTGAAGCTGTTTTAAGGCAGATAAAACTGAGCAAGGGGTAGAGAAAGGAAATATTCCAATATAAGAAATAACCCGCTATTGTGGTTGTGAGCAATAGTAGCAAAACTGAAGCCATTGTCCAGTCTGGAAGTTAATACATTGGCTTTAATTTTAAATGTTTGTCAAAATCTAGGAAGAACCACAAAGACACCCATACCTTGCAATCCAATACTTGTCCCCCTAGAATTTTAGAGAAAGCAAATTCAATAAAAAATAAGAAGTCTTATGCATGAAGATACTCATAGAGGCACTATTTATAATTTCAATAGAATTATGAATGAATTCAATGTTCAACAATATGCTATTAAGTAAATTAAGGCATAATCATGGAATGACAAATCCTGCTGCTATTAAAATGATCAGATAATCTACATATCTACATTCACAAATGCTTATGACGCTTGATGATTGATTTATAATTTTGGGGGGTATATGGCTGAGTATTAGAAGAGAACGTGGGAAATGTGTACTTTTGTCAAACAACTGTTTGCTTAATAGATACTTATATTAAAAGTGGTGTCAGTGTAATACTGCAGACAACAAAGCCCATGGGAAATCGTGTTCTGAAGACGTCGAGGGAGGGTCAGGCCTTCGATAAATTCCCATGAAAGCCAAGGCCTCTGCTTTCAGGGGTGAGAGAAGGTCCTTGAGGACCAGCTGGTCAGTCTCCCAGCGCTGCGGGGCGGTCATCTCAGCAAGCCTGGTAGACGGCTCCCCGGGCGTGCCTTGAGCTACGCAGCTGGTAAACAAGCTGAGGACTTTTCCGCAAGCTCTTGGCCACCTTGGAGGGAGGGGGGAGGTTTGCAGCGTGCAGGGTGGTGGGGAGAGGCAGATGCTCAAAAGCGCAACTACGAGAGCCAGACTTCCATCTCAAATTTTGTTTGTTCAGACCAAAATTCTTTTGTTCAGAGCAGATTGGCACCAACTTCTCAAAATTTGCATCTTAGAACAAAGATTCCTGTTGGAGTAAAGACAACGAGAATACCCAGCTCGGTTCTCGGAGGTGCCTCCTGCCCCTGCCGCCACCCCCTCAGCGTCTCTACTGCTGATCTGAAGGGGCAGAGAAGCCCACTGAGTCTGGGAAGGACCTGCTTATTGGGCGAGGGGCAGAATCCCCTGCGTGAGGCCTCCGGGGTAAAGGGATATTGAAAGAGCTGCTAGGGGACAGCCGGGGGTCTCAAATTTGCTCCTTTCTGGGTTAGGGACCATGTTCCTGGGCATCAGTTTCCTGGAAAAAAGTCTAGATAAATGGAGAATTACTGGTTATTTTGGAATGAGCTGGATTTACGTAGAAAGAAAATCCGTATTCGTTCTTGGGTCTGCCTCTTGTTAGCTAGGGGCCTGTGGTGCAGTCACGCCCCGGTTCTGGACCTCCGCTTCCTTCCTTGTGAACCGGGTTAATAATCCCTGTTTTGGACAACACACAGGGATATTGTAAGGACTGATTGAATAATAGATTGCAGGGATCTGATAGCGGCAAGGTATTAGGCATCATGCTAATTATTTTGCTAATTGCTAATGGTAGTTGTGAAGCAGGCTCGATAGGGAATCAATAGACAGATCTGGACCCTGGCAAGAAGTCCACGTGGACATCAATATCCCCAGGATGGCTGCTGGAAGACCTTCATGAGATTCTCCCATTTGGAACGAGATTTCCTCTGGAAGCCGGGAGAAGCCCCGGATATTCTCCAGGGGCCTTATCATTGGGTCCTCCTGGGGGATTGATGGGTGGGGTAATCAATCAAATCAGCAAATAGCTGGGGCTCCTCCCCTGCCATTAGCAAAGGGGCGGAATAATTAATGGTCCAAAAAGCAGGTGCAAAGGCCTTTGGCTTTCTCTCGCCTTTTGACCCCTTTTCCTGCCTTCTGGGCCCTGCTCTCGCCGTTTTTCCCCTGCCATGATGGGCACGCAAGTAAAACCTGGGCATTTATAATCTATAATGGGCAATTATATAGTAGTCTGTAAATCAGCCCACTCTATCACTCTTTGGCCCCTTCCTCTCTCTGTTATTTTCTCCCATTTCTCTTCCCACCCTCCTTTAACGGAGGCCTGATCAACGTGGCGTGCTCTTGAAATTCATTTCTGCAGCTTAGCCAAGGACCTAGACAAAATCCGGCAACAGTTGTATTCGTTTCCTAGGGCTGCTGGAACACAGTAACCACAAATTGGGTAACTGAAAGCAACAGAAATTTATCCTCTCACCCTTCTGGAGGCCAGAAGAACAAAATCAGCGTGTCGGTAGGGGTGGTTCCTTCTGAAGCCCCTGAGGGAGAACCTTCCCATGCTTCTCGCCTTCCTTTTGGTGTTTGCCGGCAACCCTTGGGTTCCTTGGCTCTCAGAGCATCACGTCACTGTCAGCTTTGTCATCGCAGGGCTGTCTTCCTCTGTGCCTGAATCTCTGCCCAAAATTCCGTCTTCCAATGAGGCTACCAGTCATGGGATCAGTGTGGCCCCATCTTAACTTGATCACGTCCACAAAGAAACTATTTCCAAGCAGGTACCGGGGATCAGGGCTTCATACCCTTTTGGGGACACGGTTCAATCCACAGCACCCTCTTCCTCCCTTCCCCACGCCTGAGTCTCAAAGCCGAGGACCCGAAACTGAGCAAGGCAGATCTGTTCTTCACCGCTCTTTCCCCTTTGTCCCATCCTCCAGCTAAAAGGTGCAGTAACGGTAGAGAAATGAACGTTTCTAAGAATCCAATTCTTTTGCCAAAGAACGAAACAATACAGACATGAGATATGAAAAGAGGAAGCCTGGGGTACATTCCGCTCATCCTCTGTGCACTTATGTACATGCACATATTAATCTCATTTTGTTTTTTTTAATAAATTAAAAAAAAATACTTTATTGAAGTGAAATTCACATAAGATAAAATTAACCATTTTAACGTGAACGATTCAGTGGCGAGCAGTACATGGACAATGCTGTGCAACCGCCGCGTCTCTCTGGTTCCAAAGGGAAACTCTACTCATTAAGCAGGTTTTTCCCATTCCTCACTCTTCCTGACAACCACCAATTTTCGTTGTCTCTCTGGATTTACCTACTCTGGATATATCATGTAAATTAAGTCACGTGTGTGACGCTTTGTGCCTGCCTTCTTTTGTTAGCATCAGGTTGGGAGGCTCATCCACGTCGTAGCATTTGTCAGGACGTCATTCGTTTACATGGCTGAATAGTACTCCATCGTATGGATAGGTGTGCCACAATTAATTATCCATCCGTCTGGTGATGGGCGTTTGGACTGTTTCCAATGCATGTCTTGTTTTGAGGCTCACCTTTTTCACTGAGTAATCTATTTTGGAGTGCTTTCTATTGCTATGTGTCTAATCGCTCTGCTTTCTGAGGAATGGATATGTCATGATTAACTATTTTCTTCTCTACTGATGGTAAGTTAGAAAGTTTTCAATTTTCTGCTATTATACACAATATTGTGATGAACATTCTTGGCTACGTGTACGTAAGCATGGACTCATTTTGGAGCACTCAATCAAGTATTTCTTAAGAATATGTTCTAGTTGTGGAATTGCCGTATGAGAATATTTCTCCATATCTTTGTCAATGCTTGGCACCTATCTTTTGTACTTTTTGCTAAACAACTTAATTTTCTTTTCCCTCACTAATTGTGAGATGCAGCTTTGTGTGTTTTTTAGTGTATTTATTTTCTGGAAATTGCCTGTTTATATTCTTTGCAATAGAAATTGAGTTGTCTTTTACTTATTGCTTTTAGAAATTCCTTATATGTTCTGGATATTAATCTTTGCTTGATTTTTATATTGCAAGTATTTTTACCCAGTATTTTTTTTACTACTAATTTTTTGTTGTTGATAGAGAAGTTGTAGGTTAACAGAAATATCATACATAAAATATATAAAATAGAGTTGTCATTTCCCATCCTGTTCCTATCACCTTGTATTAGTGTTTCACCCAGTCTCTTAGCCTGGCTTGCCCTTCAGCCTGGTTTTTGGTGAATTTTACATTTTTTATGATATGTCTGGGAAACTTTTCATTTATAGTTTCTAGGTCTTGTCTCTTTCATAGGAAGGCCTTCCAAACCTAAGCCCATAAAAATAGTCACCTATATTTTCTTCTAGTATTTTTATATCTTTGCTTTTTAGTTCATCTGAAAGTTCTCTTCTGTGGATGGATGGTGTGAATTAGGAATCTAATTTGTTTTTCCTCAAATAGATAGCTAATTGGTCCAGTTCCATTTGGGATTAGTTCCTGGTTTCTCTACTATTTAAAACACCATATTTATTGTATACTTAATTTTCATATATACTTGGGTTTGTTTCTATGTTTTTTATTCTATTCCATTCATCTATTTGTCAATATCTGTGCCAATACTAGACTGTTTTAATTATTTTAGCTTTCAGTATGCTTTGACATTTGGTAGGATAAGACCTGAAAAAAAAGTGCTGTTGAACTTAGACAGGAATTGCGTTGATAGATAAATGTGGGGAAAATCAGTGTACTTTCAACACTGTCTTCCCAACCAGAAATGTAGTTTGTCACTTCCTTTTTTGAGGTTTTCATGTTATTCAGTAAAGTTTATTAGTTATCTTATCTTCAAATAGATCTTTTATTATATTTATCTTCTAGGAATGTTATGCTTTTTGTGGTTTGCAAATTCAATCCTTTAAAAAATTATTATCAGTTAGAAATAGTATGTAGGAAACCTCTTGAATTATTTATACCCATGTTGTCTCTAGCCATAGTTATAAATGTTCTTATTAGTTCTAACAGCTTATAGTTGATCCCTTAGATGGTTTAGATGGGCAATCTTATATTGTCTGCAAATAGTGATGGTTTTCTTTTTTCCTCTCCCATCTTTCTCTCTGTATTTTTCTTGTCTCATGTCCCTGCAGGACAGTAATGTCTAGTATGAATGATAGCAGGCTGGTCTGTATTAGCCCTGCCTTTAGTGGGAAAGCTTCGAAGATTTCATCATCAAGTATTTAATGCTGCAGGCTTCCGGTAGATATCCTTTTGGATGTTGGGGGAATTTTCATCCTATTCTTGACTTACTGAGATTTTGAAAGCCTTAATTCTGAACGTTGAATTTCTTTGAATGCCTTTTTGTGTTTATTGAGATGATATTTCTTGGTCTCTAAATGTGGCGAATTACAGAACTAACTTCTCTAACGTTGAGTTGTCCTTTGTTCCTTGGGTAAAACTGTGTTCTCTCCTAGCCCCTTGGGTTTGATTGGTTAATGTTTAAAGATTAGGGTGTTTGCATCTATGCTCCTAAGTGGCAGTCGGCCACCCTTTCCTCTGCTTCTTGCTCTCCAGGAGCCGGCAGAGGCCAGGAGGGCTTCTTCCCCAGCGCCTTCAGCGGGGCCGCAGCTCTGCCGACACCTGATTTCGCCTCTGGCCTCCGGATCTGTGAGCGAATAACCTGTTGTTTTAAGGCACCCGCTTTGTGGTACTTTGTTCCAGAGCCTCAGGAAACTAAGCTGCCTCCTGTCCCTGTAGAAGCGTCCCATGTCATGAGCAGAGGCGCAGGAAACCTTTATTGCGTGAGCGAGGGATCTTTTCCATTTCGGACCAGGCGCACAAGCTTTCCCAGTCTCTTCGGTTAGAGCAGTGTGTCAGTTTTGTCTCCTCCACTGCAGGTGTAGGATCCTAACTTTAAGTGTCAGTCTGCGTTTGTAAATGGAGCTCAGAAAGGCACCCGCCTCAGGGAGTTTAAGAGCACTAACAGAGAAATGGCACGTGGGTAGTTGGCGCTCAGCAGATGCTGGTGGCTGTGTGGCTGGTGTCGAGGTTCCAGCCCGGGGTCCCTCCACAAGGCCGGGAGGGCTGCGCGGAGCCCCCGTTTCTCCTCCCTGTCAAACGCGGGCGGTCATCCCTGCTCTGCTTATGTCACAGGGCCATGAGGCTCAAAGGAGAGCGTGCAATTGGAAAACGATACATGTCCCAGGCATATGATTCTCTCCTGCCGCATCCAGGAAAGAGCCCATTTAAAGGAACCAGGAGGCAGTGCTTCCCGTGGGCAACGCTGGGCAGACATGGGCTCAAATCCTGACTCCGCCTTTGACCAGCTGTGTGGCTTTGGGCAAATTGTAAGCCCCTCTGATCTTCATCTTGGTTGTCACTGCTGTCCACTCTGTGACACGGGATGAAAACACCCCCTCCCCAGGGATACCGTAGGAATGAACCAGAGTGGCAAAGTGCAAAACCCAGTTAACATTTTTCACAAAAGTGGGCATTTAATAAGTGATAGCTATCGATATTTTGTTTGTCTGTGAAAGGGATTTGCAAGCCTTGATTGAGAGCATTCTCTCTCCAATTTTCCATCATCAAAATAATCACAGTTCACACATCTTCACTGGCAGATTTCACAGCTAGTGGATTCTGGAAAAGTTATGTATCTGAATAACAAATTCTTTGCCCAATTTCCCAACCTGCAGCTTTCGTAGGGGTGGCTGGGGATCTAGTGTGGGGTGGATGGCGGAAGGCGTGACGACGCCTGTAACAGGCGAGGTGAGTGGGCATTGTGTCCCACGCACAATGCAAGGCGCTCACACGCATGGACGCGCTCATCCTCGTTTACAGGTAAGGAAGCAGAGGCCCAGAGAGGCGAGGTAACGTGTCCAAGGCCACACAGCTGGTCAGGGCAGAGACCAGATCTGGGCCAACAGCCTGACGTCGGAGTCTGTGTTCTGGATGCGGGCGGAGCATTGGCATTTGAGCGGAGCAGGTCTCCTCTCAAAGCTTGTAGCGCCTCTGAGAGAGGACACCTTGTCCCCTCAGTCCTCCGACGTGTCCTACTTCTTAGGTAGAGGTTACTGGCTCACAGTAAGTGCTTGACGAATGCTCATTTGAAGGAATGAGTGTCTTGTTTCCCGCGGCTTCTGTGACTCAGTACCACAAGCTGGGTGGCCTAAAACGACAGGAATGTCTTCCTTCATGGCTCTGGAGGCCAGAAGTCCGAAATCAAGGTGTTGACAGAGCTGTGCTTCCTTTAAAGTCTCAGCCTCGCCTCTCCTGGCTGCTGGCTGTGGTTTGCCATCCATCCGTGGCATTCTCTGCCCCAGTCGTCACACAGCCTTCTCCTTCTGGCTGTGCCATCTCTTGCCTTCTTATAAGACCACCAGGGGAACGGCTGTGGCTCAAGCGGTTGAGCACCTGCTTCCCATATGGGAGGTCCCAGGTTCAGTCCCCAGTGCCTCCTAAACAAAAAAACAAACAACTAGCAAATAAACAAACAAAAAACAATTCAGGGAAGCGTATGTGGCTCAGTGGTTGAGTGCCGGCTTCCCACATACAAGGTCTGGGGTTCAATCCCCGGCCCCAGCACCTTAAAAAAAATGTAGTTAGGCTTCTTCTGAAGACTCCTGAGGCTAAGATGACAGGCGTATGCTGGGAAGATCACAAAGAGACTGACATAGCATTCACTTTTCGCCCAGAACTCTATAGGAGGCTCCATCTTAGCACTGCCCTTGGCCTATGCTTCCTTCTGTTAGCTATATTAATATACGTGGCAGGCTGGCTTGTGACTCACACAGCCTGACTGACATATCCCAGCCTCCTCTGCAGTTGGGTGGGTCATGAATCTCATCCTTGCCAATGGAATGTGAGTGGGATGATGTGTGTCGCTTCTGGCTGAGGTGTACGTGTAATCCTGAGCTCTGTCCATTTTTCCCACCTGTTGGTTGAAATGCAGAGATCTCTAAAGCCCTAGAGGACAAGGACAGAGCCACAATGTGGAAGGAGCCTGGGTCCCTGGAAGGCTGCCTGCCAACCAAGGACACCTGCGTTGGATGAGTGAGTGACATAAACTTTCACTGTGTGGAGCCACTGAAATCTGGGGATTTGTTGCAGCAGCTAGCATTCCCCTAACTACTCAAAACTTTTCAATTCATTCGAATAATCTAGTCTCTTTCATAGACTTTAGACAACATATAATTTAGTTCATTTTGTTCTTGATATACTTGTTGTTTCGGCTTGAATTCTGTCCCCAAAGAGCCGTGTTCAAGCCCCGAAACCTGATCCTGTGGATGTGGCCTTATTTGGAAAGAGCGTCTTCGAAGTTGTGATCAGTTAAGATGAGGCCAAACCGGGTGGGGTGGACCCTAATCTGATACAGCCAGTGTCCTCAGAAGAGGGAAATGTGGACGCAGAGACAGCCAGGCAAAGGGGAGACGCCATCTGAAGATGAAGGCAGAGCGTCCATCAGCCAAGGAGTGCCAGCAATTGCTGCAGACAGCAGAAGCTGGGCGAGGCCGGGGAGAAGTCTCCCTTACAGATTTCAGAGGGGCCGTGGCCCTACCAGCACCTTGATTTTGGACTTCTAGCCTCTAGTATGACAAATAATAAATAAATTTCTGTAGTTTTAAGCCTCCCAGTTTGTGGCAATTTGCTCTGGCAGCCCTAGAACATAAATACCCCGTGGAAGTCTAATTAATAAGTAACGAGGGCACCGGGAGGGCGCCCCCAGAAGTCCCTTCTCCCTCTCTACAGACGGGGTTAGCAGCTTCGTGTAACCGTTTAACCCTTACAGCACAGAAGAGTATTTACTGCTGCACAGCAGGCGAGACTGGCGATCAGCTCTGTGGCTTTCCCAAGGCCACGCAGCTGGCGTTTAAGAGGCAGAGTGGGGCCTCGGACCCGGGTTTGCCGGGTCTAGTGCCCTGGGCTCTTTGGTCACAGCACACGAACCCACGTGAATTCTCTGAGGAGAGGCTCCCTTTCCAAGAATACAACGTCCAGGGTGGTTCTGATGAGTGGCTTCTCTTGTCTCCTTTACACCTGCGTCTCTGCCAGGGCTGCTTTTGGGATTTGGTGCCCGAAGCTTGTGATTAGAAACAGCTGCAGAAACAAGAGGAAAACATCACCTAAAAATAAGTGTTGCCTCGGAACACCATGTGCACGGCAGGACTGGTGGGGTGCGTGACACGGAGTGGCCACGAGGAGACCGTGGGTTCTCCAGAAAAGGCGGCGCTTTCCGCTGGCGGCCGTTCCCCTGGGGCTCCAGAAGCTTGATCTCGGAACCAAGGGCAGAAATGTTGGACTCATCCTTCCACTAAGGAACGAGAAGCTTCCTTCCTTCACACTGCTTCTGAGGTAGAGCCTAATTAGCGTGGGTAGATCTTGTTTTTCAGCTGCACAATTGGTTCAAAAGTACTTAGTGGAATGGGGAAATGCTTACCCTAAAATATCAAGTGATAAAATAATATGACAAAAATAGCATAATCAAACTTTCAATAAAATTTTTGTTATAGTCTCACACACACGGAGAAAAGTCACTTCAATGTTAACAGGCGTTATTTTTTGATGGTGAGACCAGAATTGAAATTTATCTTTTAATTCTTTTCTGTCATTTCTAATTTCTGTAAAATAAACATACACTATTTTTATTATCAGAAAAAGTGTTAAGAAAGAACTAGAGGTTAGTTTTACTGGAATGGATTTAATTTTAAGAATGATTTTGCTCATTTTCAAATTATAGCTCTGTCAGGAAATAAGATTAAATGAGGTACAGAAATTTTGTCACATTAATTTGCTATTAATTTTTTAAATTATGTAATCAGTTATCAGATCAAAATTTTGAAGCTACCAAAACAGATAATTCATACAACATTCATCTTCAAATGTTTCAGTTTATTCTAAATTGTCAACTTCAGAGAGTTTAGATAACATATACTTTGGCTCATTATGTTGCTAATATTTTGGTTTGGTTTTGTTTTCCTAAATAATTACTCAAAAAAAAAAAAAAAGAAAATGAAAGAAAAGTAAAATCAAACAAAACTTCTGCTGCTAAAATTAAAATGTGAACGAGATGAAAAAGCAAATGTATATAAATTTGAAAGTTAAGATTTACATGGTCTAAATGTTTATTTCTTATAAATACATAAGAAAAAATCAAGTCCCTAATAGATAAATAAAGGTTATAAATATATTTTGCTCAATAAAAATATAATTAGGGAAGCAGATGTGGCTCAAGCAGTTGGGCACCCACCTCCCACATGGGAGGTCCTAGGCTCGGTTCCTGGTGCCTCCTAAAGAAGACGAGCTAGACAGCAGGCTGACGTGACGGCTGGCATGCAACGAGGAAACACGAGAGACACAACACACAGGGAGTGGAAGTGGCTCAAGCTATTGGGCGCCTCCCTCCCACATGGGAAGTCCCCGGTGCCTCCTAAAAAAAAAGAAGATGGCAGACAAAGAGAGCAGACAGTGAGCGCAAACAATGGCAGGGGTGGGGCGCGGAGAAATAAATAAAATAAATCTTAAAAAAATTATGTAACTAATAAAATAACACATAGGTAAATGTTAACCCTGATTAGCAATCAAAGCAATGCAATACAATCTACTATGATAATCCCCAGTGCTGGCAAAATTGTGGTGAAATTGGCAAACTCCTCTACCACTTTCCTGGAATCACTATGACCCTTTCTGCCAGCTATTTCCATTATGGGAATCTGATGTGCAGATAATTCATCAGAAACAAAAGTCTAAATGAAGACAAAATCTAGTTCTAGTACTTTCTTGATGTGTAAAAAGAAAAAAAAAAACACCACAAACTTGGAACAACCCAAATGACCTACAAAAAAGAAAGTAAATTCTAGTACCTCCACTTTTTTTTGAGTATAAGGTGACGTTTATCTTGATAACTATGAGGACCACACTGAACTATGGAACACACTTTTATTGTACCATATTTAATGTAAAAGAATATACAATTATATTTCTGCTATGTATATGTGCCTACAATCAGGGATTGAAAGGAAGAGAACATGAAAGCAATTCATTTCATTGAGGCTATGAAAACTTTTCTCCTTTCTCAAACATTTAAAAACTGTTGTTTTGAAGTATGTTTTAATGAGAAGAACATGTCTATTTCTACTCATCTCCTTAAATAATCAGAAAGCTTCTAAGGATGAGATCCTGTGAAATTTGAGTTGATTTAATTTCTGATTTAAGTATAAACAATGATTAAAAATCAATACAATTGATTAAACAAGTATCTATTGAGAGTTGTGTTTGTGTTCTTTTGCTGCTTTAACAAATTACTACAAACTGAGTGACTTAAAACAGAACAACTTAAAAAAAAATCTTATGGCTATGTGGGTCAAAGGGCAGACGTGGGTCTCAGCAGGCTAAGGTCGGTGTTAGCAGGGCCGACTCCTTCTCGAGGCTCTAGGGGACAATCCGTTTCCTTGCCTTTTCCAGCTGCTGGAAGCTGCCCACATGCCTTGGCTCATGGCCCCTTTGTCCATCTTCAAAGCCAGCAGTGACCTGGTGAGTCCTCACACCACATCGCTCTGACCCTTTCTTCTGCCTCTTCTTCTGTGTCCAGAGACTCCTGTCATTATATTGGGCTCACTCAGATACTCCAGGGTACTCTGCTTATCTCAAGGTCACCTTATTAGCAACCTTAATTGCACCTGCCACCTGCATTCCCTTTGCCACGTACGGCACTGTATGAACCACTGTCCTCTGTGCCAGGAGATGTTGGGGGCAGGGGTGAGGCACACAGGGCTATTGTCCTGAAGAAGTTCATGGTCAGGAGCTAAGATCTGACCATGAATTTGTGGAGGAGAATGCTTTCAACATAATGTGGACGGTGGTTAGGGCCGTGGTGGATTATCAGATGACATGCCGAGACTTGGGAGGTGAGCATGGCTCCTTTTTCCTGGGAGACTCCAAGTGGGTTTCCAGGTGTATTGGTATTTGGGTTGGGCCTTTAAGGATAGGTAGGATTTGGGTACAAAAAGATGGCAGAGGAAGCCAATGGTACTTCAAGTAACAGATATTAGCGCAAACCTAGTGAAATAAGGAAGATGGTCGAAAATTGACTTTCTTATTCAGCCTCATACAGGAAGGTGAAAGACATGGAGACAGAAGATGGTAATAAATGTCACAGGGAAAATCCAAAAATGAGTCGTCTGAATTTTCTTAGCCAGCCAGGACTGCTAGTCTTGTTTGCCAGGTGTTACCCTTCTCACTTTCTCCCGCCTCCACAGCTTCGAAGGTGCCAGTTATGCGGTTCCCTTCGATAGGATGGCGATCGTCAGACCCTGTTGGATTCTCTCTGCTTAGGGAGCTTGAACAGGGGAGGCCAAGAGAAAGAGCACAGGCATGAGAGAGACACAGAGTGAGCATGGGAGCTGGGCAAGCATTAGCTCAGAGCACCGTGCATTCTCCCAGTAAGCTCCCCATAACTGAGGGTTTCCTGGGTGTGTATCCATTCCCTGAAGTCAATGAAAATAGTGTTTGGCATATTTCAAGGAGGCGTCACAAATAGAATGGCCTCATCAGCCCTCTGAGTCTCTTGTGCCTTCAGGTTATTTTGACTATTAAGATTCTCATTTTGATTTGACTGTTCCTGAGTTGGAAAAATTTCAAATAAACACCCATAGAATCTTTTCCCTTCCAAGTCCTGGATAGACTCTAAGACTTTATGAATCTGGGCTCACAAAGGTGAAGATGTTCCTGAACTCTGTCTAAAATCCAGAGAAGGTGCCATTCAGTGGACCAAATCTAAATGGCAGAACCGGAAAGATCTGGTTAGAACGAGTTACATGCTTTTGCGCTCAATGTTGTGTGTGTGTTTTTGTCTATAACTATAGGACTTTATTAAAACTCAAAGTAGAGAAGTGATGGCTGCTGAGTTACAAGGCAGGCAAGCCTTTAAAGAAATAAAATAGTAGACTAGTTAAATTTATTCAGGAAAGAGAAAAAAAGATGACTCAATAAAAGAAGAAACTCTCGCACGGTATTATTAGTAATTACTATTATAAGATGGAATAAAACGGAAGCAGACAGGAAGGACAGAGAAAAGAAATGGTTCACAGAGCATTTCTCAGAAATTCTGAAACAGGAAGATTCTGAATCAACCCCTTTTCATAATCACAAGCTTTTTCAAATTTATCACCTTCTTCTGTCTTCTCAGGAATATGTCCCTAAAATATTCAGCATTTCATTGTTCATTCATTCAATAAATATTCACTGAGGGCTCTTTATGCCTCAGGCTGTGTTTAGGGTCACTGGCCAAGGAGCCCCTGCTGTCATGGGGTTTAGAGTCTGACAGGAAATAAACAGATATGTATATCAGTAGAAAGGTGATCGCATGGAGGAGAAGAACAGAGTGATATGATTCAGAGTGGCATAGAGGAAGTCATTTAGATGAGGTGGGGGTAGGAGGCAGTGGTGAGAAAAACCCTTCTGAGGAAGACCTGAAAGCTGAGAGGAGGACGGGGCCAGGTGAAGAGTGAGGCTGCAGTGGTGAGGACGAGATGTAGCACAGTGAGTGTTCCAGACAGACGGGCAGCACATGCAAAGGCCCTGAGGCAGGAAGGAGCTTGGTGAGTCAAAGGAGTTATGAGAAGGCCAGTGTCTTACTTGCATTAATGGGGGAAAGAGGGCTTTACCCTGCAGCTGGAAGAACCAGGAGGGCCAGGAGCAGTGGTGGTAATAGCAGTCCAAGCAGAGAGAAAAAAGGAGGAAGAGAGAGGGAGAGGGAGAGGGAGGAGAGGGAGAGGGGAGAGAGAGAAATGGAACAAAATGAACACGCATGCTGGTGGCTCTACTGTACCATGTTGACAAGCAGGAGATCTGAAAAACTTCTGGAATGGGTTGCCAGGTGGAAGAAGTCAACAGAGGGGGTGAGCCTGCTGCAGTGGTTTTTAAGTACTCGGGGGCCCTGCCCTCCGGCATGCAGGGCCCAGGCAGTGCCCAGGAAGCGGAGGTTTCGGCTTAGTATCCGCTGGTCTTGGAGCAAAGCCAGGAGAGGGCTGGTGAAGGGCGGAGGGCTTCAGTGCACCTGCTCACCGTCCTGGGAAGCAGGGGCCGCGCAGCCCACCTTAGGTCAGCCTGCTCACGTGGCCGTCTCTCTTGGGGGAGCAGATTAGCAAACTACAAGGGGAATCCTTCCCCTCTCTCTACGTGGCTGCTGGCATGACGGTGGAGGAAGGTGGTCCAGCCACAATAGGTGAAAGAGAAAGCAAAGCCTTCCCTTTCCCTTCTGCACCCAATCTCTCCAGCAAGGAGAGGGATACGCCATCCAGAAAGGACGCAGCGACTGTCACTAGAAGGGATGGGAACCTGAGATGGAGGAAGAGATGGCCGTGAGCTCAGGTCTCTCGGCCTCCTTGATTCTGCCTTGGTGTACAAGGTAAGCGTGGGGAGGGGAGCTCAGTGATTCTGAAATTGTGACATCAAGGGTCTCCCCATAGGACTGGGTAGCAACAAAGGTGATGGAAGTTTGAAAAATGAAAGAAGTAGGAGCTTTAACAATATGAAAAAAGGAAGAGAAAGGGAGAGTGATAATTGGCCGGTTCTGGCGAGCTGCACACCTTTCCGTGGGTTGATTTCAGTTCATAAGAACCCTGTGAGGTGAGTGATGTTCTCCACTGTCATGAGTTAAATTGTGACCCCCCAAAAGATCCGTTCAAGCTCAGACCATGACCTTACTTGGAAATAGGGTCGTTGCAAATGGAATTCGTCAAGAGGAGGCATCCTGGAGCAAGGTGGGCCTCCATCCCAACGTGACTCTTGTCCTTATAAGAAGAGACACGGGAGAGAAGGTGGTCCTGGGAAGACAGAGGCGGAGGGGGCTTGTTCTGCACAAGCCGAGGAGCGCCGAGGCCTGGCAGCCAGGAGAGAGGCAGGAGAGGGTCCTCCCTGGAGACCTCAGAGGGCTCAGGGCCCTGCCGGCACGTGGTCTTGGGCTTCTAGCTCCAGAGCTGTGAGGCGGCACATTTCGGCTGTTTGAAGGCACCTGGTCTGTTCCACTTTGTTACGGCAGCTGGGGGTGGGGTGGGGAGGAACGAATACCTCTAAACTTTATAAAAAGAGGAGCTTTTGTAAAAGTCGGTTGATCATCTAGGAATTAACACACCTGTGTCGAGGTAGGGGCATCGGGAAGTAAAATAAAACCCACAGTCTTCCCAGTGGCTCCACCAGACCAGGCTGCCCCCGTAGGTCACAAACAGGTGATCCTGAGAAGCTTCTAGAACAGTTTGCCAGACGAGATGGTGTGTGAGACCCACGCAGGTTCAGTTCGAGCTGGCCGGTTGGCTAAGCCGTATCAAACTACCACCATTTCATTTTTGTTCTCTCTGTGGACTGGAAGAGAGGGGTCTGCCAAACCTCGATGCTGTGCTATCAGCAAGGCATCTGGAGAGTTTTGTTTTTAGGCTGGATGATGGCACAAATGAATCCATAGCCTGTTAATTATGGGCAAGCCGGTAGGGAGGATATTTTTGTGCATCTGGACCCTATCTTTGGACCTATTCAAACACTAAGTAAATTTTATGTGAAGAAGTTGAAAATGCTTTCTACGGTCTTGAAGATGAAACGAAGTGAGATCCATGGCTAAGATCATGGATTGCAGAAATTCAAAATCACATTGACAGAGTGCATGATTGACCTCAGCCAAGAGATTGGAAAGGAGCAGTGACAGGAGTTCCCGTGCCCAGCAGGGAGGGGCTTTGGTGCTGACAAAGAGGCGAGAACAAGCTTTCCTCCCCAGGGGCTCAGGAGTCCGGGCTCTGGCTCGTAGCAGATGGCGTGATGTCAGAGGGGCAGGCAGGAAGAGGAGGTCAGAGAGCTGGCAGGCTCTCCTCCCTGGAGACCAGGGCCCGCGCAGGGCCACCACTTCCAAGCAGCCCTCCTGCAACGCCACGCTTTTATCTGGGAGTTGTATAAGGGGCCACAAGGCTCAGGAATGGGCATACGTGATGCAGGAGGTTCTCACATTCCGTGTGCTTCCGAAGCTGGAACACAAGATTCCATAAAACAATGACAAGTAACGTTGTCTCCATGGTTCACTAAATCTCCAAACAGCATTGGAGAACACATAAAGGAAAGCCAAGTGTGTATACTGAGAAATATCAGAAATGATTTTTTTATGTGGAGGAATTCAGTACACTGCACGGATTTCAAAATATGGTTAAAATGACGACCTGAAGCCCTGAATTTTTGTTTCAGTTCTTTCCATAGTATTCCCAGTAGGTTTTTATTTTTCAGGCTTGAAAAGAAATGCTGGAAAGCTTTATATGGCAAAGCAGAATACACAGAAAGCCTCTAATGAAGTTGCAGACCAGAGGAGATGAATGAGCTTGGCCACGTTTTTAGCATTATTGGAAAGCAATTGGGTCACATGTGCTAATATTAAATTTATCAGAGCCTGGACTTTGGAGTCAGAAAGACTTTAATAGTACAATTATGAAAATGTGCTATCATCAATTGTAACCAATGTTTCACACCAATGCAAGTGGTTGGTGGGGTGGTGTATGGGAATCCTGTATTTTGTGCATGACAGTTCTGTAAATGCTCAAAATAAAAGAAAAAGAAAGAGAAGAAAAAAAATAAAAGAAAGACCTGGGTAGAATCTCACTCTGCCACTTAATGGCTGGGTTAGTGTCGCCATGTGTTAATTGGACTAATATTATCTATCTGGAGGATGGAATGAGATGGTGTGTGCACAGCATTTAACACAGGACCAGACTCATAATAAATGCTCAATAAATTATTGTTGTAGGATACATGAAATCATATTGAAAATCTTCACTATTAGGAGAATCAACTGATGAAAAAAATCACTATAATAATATACCCAAGTGCAATTAATCCATTAACTCCACAGCCGGGCAAGTATCCCGGGAAGTGATAGAAGTAACCGGCACATAGCGAAATCACCATTGTAGGTCAGCAGAGGATTTCCACGTCAAGCCTACGACAGCAGGAGCCTGAGCAGGCAGACAGCAATGCTGGCTCAGTTGCTTAGAGGTGATAAATTTATGCAGTATTTAAGTATGTAAGAAATAACACTAGATAATATCAGCTACTTAGAATATGCAAAGCTAAAATGTCTCTGCCAAAAGGCAGACAACGATGAGGTTTAATGAAAAGAACAAATGGGAGAAAATGACAACAAGGGAAGAGAAATAGCTAATAATAGATTAAGAATTAATCACAAAAACTACATGATGTTCACATAAAAATAAGCTAAAATATGCACACTATTTTCACAACCAAAGAAATTAAGCAAATTTATTAAAAATATCTATAGCATCGAAAATTCTCCATGCAGCAGAAGACGTCACAGAATTGACAAGATTCTCTTCTCAGCAACAAAAAAAGCAATTGTAATAAATGTGCAAACAATGTAGCTAATAAGAGGAACAATTTCAACCATGTGGAGATAGGTCAGAAGGGAACATGAACAGATATAGAAGATATAATAAATCACACATATACACTTCTCAAAAAGTAGTGTTTCGATAGGAATTATGAATCCAGAAACTTAAGGTGGGAAAGTAAAAGCAAGAAAATGGCTTACATTTGCAGCAAATTGAGTGGTAGTGTCTGTAAATACATGCCTTGATAAATTGCAGGAGTTTTGCTTTTTTCTTTAGTTAGTTTTGTTTAGACAAGAGTGGATAAGGACATAGAAATCTAAATATAAAACTATGTTGAGAGAGTTATTCATTTTTCAGGCATGGCCAGAGTGTCTTCCTAAATCATATATCATTTCAGTGTTAACTCTGAAAACTCCCCAGCGAATGTAGAATAGAGTTTTAAACTCCTCAGCTCATGACTGAAGTCTGGTCAGGAGCACCTGCCCTGATCAGGCCACCTGGATTAAAATCAGACTCCCTCCCTTCTTGGTCCTATTTATGAGATCTTGGGCAAGTTACTCTTTACTCCTTAGTTTCCTCATCTGTGAAATGGGATGATAAAGCCACATGGCACAGTGCCTGAAGCATAGCAAGCACACCAAGAATAACTGTCGTTATTATATGGACCTCTCCCTGCATTTTGATCTGACCTTCCATGGATCCTTCTTCCAGAATAATAATTCTACAGTCTCCCACTTCTGTATCTTTAATCTAATGTTTTTAAAGGCAATCAAGGCTTGCTAAAGTCGGAAGTATGGTAAGTAGCAAAACCTGGACTTGCACTCAGCTCTGTTAGACACCAGTCTGTCTTCCATGCACATCCACTTTGATGGACTAGCTTGTGTCAGATCAATCCTCTTCCAAGAAACACTAGGGAAACATCTCTCTTTGGAGGCACCAATGAATTACCAAACAGCTAGGAACTGAAAGATCAAGATCCTTGAAAGAAGGCAAACTTCCTCACAGCCATGCAGCACCGCCTTTTCTCTAGAACTATTTGCTTCTTCATAAGAGGAGCTAACTAAATGGAAGTCTATCCCACATTCATGCATTAGAAGAGTCAGTATTATCAATTCTTCCCAAATTTCTTGATAGGTTATTACAAGCCTAATGAAAATTTCAGCAAGTGTGTGTGTAAATTGACAAACTGCTTTCAAAATTGACATGGAGACACAAAAGGTCAAGCATACTTAAGGCAATCTCAAAGAACAAACCTGGAGGACTTTACTACCAGGTAAAACTTCAGTAATTAAAAGGGTGTGATACTGACACAAAAGTAGACAGACAAAAGAATGGGATGGAATAGAAAGTCCAAGAAATAGACCAACACCTATAAGTCACCTGATTTATGATAAAGGTGACATTGTAGAACAAAGGGGAAAGATGGGCCTTTTCAATTAACGATGCTCGGGCAATTAGATGTCCATATGGACACAATGTGACTCTTGCAGCCTGCCTCATACCTTACTCAAAAACTCAACTCCAGGTGGATTATAGGTATAAATGTGAAAGTTAAAATTATAAAACTTATAGAGAAAAACACAGGGAAATATATTAATGACTTTTGGATAGACAAAGAGCTCTTAAACAATAGGGTGCAACTAGCAATAAAAAAGGAAAATATTAGAAGAATGGTCTATATTAAAACTAAGAACTTCTGTTCATCAAATACACCATTCAGAGAGTGAAAAGCAAACCACTGCGTGGGCGAAGATATTTGCAATTCATGTATTTGATAATGAACTCATGTCCAGAATATAAAAGGAATGTGTGCAATCAAATAGAAAAAGACAATCCAATGTTAAAAATATGCAAGACCTTGAACCGAAATTCAGAAAACAGTATATCTAAGTGGCCAATAAGTGTATGAAAAAGGACTCAGAGTCATTAGTGATCAAGGAAATGCAACTTAAAATTACAGAGAGATAAGACTGCACACTCACTGGAATGGCTAAATCTAAAATGATGGTAATATCAAGTGTTAGCGAGCTGAGGAGCAACTGTAGCTTGCATGCATTGCTGGTGGAACTGTTAATTGGGAGTTAGACCATTTGAAATGACCAATATTCAACTCTTTTGACCTGCAAAAACTACTATTTCATAAGGTTTAAATTAATACAACCATTTTGGAAAACTGTCAGTAACGACTGAAGCTGAGCATTCACACAGCTTACAGCTCAGCAATTCCACACCGAGGCATAAACCCGTTACCAATGTGTACGTGGGCACCCTGCGACAGGATTGAGAATGTTCACGAGCATTCTTTCTACTAGTCAAAAGCTGGTAGCAACTCAATCCTCAATTTCATAGATAAATTGTTGGCTGTTTATTCAGTAGAATACTTTCCAGCGATGAAAATGAAAATGCTACAGTTACAAGTGACAACATACATGAAAACCATACACATAATCCTGAATGAAAGAAGCCAGGCTCGTAATAATGCATCATATATAGTTAGACAGCAGGCGAGTCTGAGTGGTCCCCTTTAGAAAGGGGGGCTTCTGGGGTGCTGGTTGTGGTCTGTTTCCTGATTTGGGAGGACTGTTCCCTTTGTAAAAATCCATGCAACTGTCCACTTATGCGTTGGGCACATTAAAAATATAAATCATATTTAAATTAGTTCATCAATATTATTCAGTTAAAACTCAGGAGTGATAGAGACCCCCGGGTAGGTTTGTGACCCCAGAACAGGGCGGGGGGCGCTCCAGCTATCCTCAGGCGCTCTGGAGCTGTCTGGAGTAGAGTGAAAGCGAAGGCCAGGCGTGTTTAGGCAGAGAGGACTTGGGAAAGCACCGCACGGCCCCCTCCCGCTCTCCGTGCCTGGAGGTGCTTTGGGGAAACCCAGGTGTCTGCTGAGCTCCAGTGGCCGATTCAGAGCTGCTGAAAAGGCAGTAAGAGGCTGAGGGTCAGGAAGGAGAGCTCCCTGACAGGGCTGAGCTTCGAGCCGGACCCCACGGCGAGGACGATGAACATCAGCGGAACACGCAGGTGAGACAGAGGCCGACGTCCCATGAGCGACAAGTGGAGACACTCCCAGAGCAGCCAGTGAGCATCTGGAGGCGGCACACAGCGGACGCTTGTCCTTTGATGCCATGATGCTCTGTTAGCCCTGCAACCCTGGACGCCAAGCCAGGAAGGGAAGGGGGGGCTTTAGCTCTGGAGTCTCTGTGTGAGTGTGTGGGAAAGACCCTAACTGAGGCTCGACCCTCTTCTCCCCCTCTCCCAGGTGTCTCCTCCAGTCTGAGAGGTAGCTTTGGTTCCCCCTTATCCCTACCCTGCATCCCACTTGTTTACCACGAACAGCGTACACTGAGCGCTCTAAGATTTGCCTCTTTGGAGTTAGGGGTTGAATTGCATCCCCTCTCTCCCCCCCACCCCCCATAAAAGATACGTTCAAGCCCTACCCCAGTCCCGGGAAGGTGACCTTATTTGGAAACAGGGTCTTTGAAGATGTGATGAGCTAAAACGAGGCCAAACTGGATCCAATAAGACTGGGGTCCTCATAAGAAGAGGATGTTTGGACACAGACAGATGGACACATGGGAGAAGACACCGTCTGAAGATGGCGGCAGAGGCTGGCGTGATGCACCTGCAAGTCAAGGAAGGCCGAGAATTGCCAGCAAACGCCGGAAGTGAGGAAGAGGGAAGGCCTCACCCCTACAGCTCCCTGCTGTTTAAAGCCGCTCAGCGTGCGGTGCTTCGCTACGGCAGCCTCAGAAGACTAAGAGCCCACACGTTTGTTTTTCTCCCAAAAAAACTTGGCTTTTGAAAATGAAATTCTTGATTTTCACAGTTTTAACATCCCGATTTGGAAGTTAAAGATTGAACTGACACCTTCTTTCTCTTTGCGTTCAGCTCTGACTATCCTTAGTCTACTCAAGGTTCTTCCTAACTATGAAAATTTAGGCCTTTTAGACAAGATGGAGCAAATGTGGCAAGAGCCATAAACCACCATCCTTGTCCTCTGAAAAGGACCAATTCGAAGAACAAAGAAGTAGGAAAAAGAGAAGCTCAATAAAATACTTCACAATGTTATCTTGACACATAAAATTTCACTCAATAATGAGCAAAAATAAAATAAGATAAAAGAAACAACGCCTTTTGAAAAGCTGCTTTGGGCTGCCAAGAGGCAACACAAATGGGTGGTGTTAAGTGGTCTGCTCTCAGCAGAGGGAGGGAGACCGCCAGCGTCCCATCGTCCTGTGGTCAGGTTTTGGGCTCACATTGCAGGTGGGCTTTGGATTAGCCAGAGCGAGTTCAGATATGGATGAAGAATGGAGGTTAGCTCAATGTACGGGGAATGGTGAAGAAGCTGTACATCTTAGCCTTAAAAACTCAGGAGAAGAAACCCTCAAGACAAGCTGACTTCCAATATCTAGCAGGCTGTCCCTTCTTAATATTTTGAATTGTATGTGCACATGTGTTTTGGGTCATGTCACCTCATGCCCATTTGAAGTAAGGGTGGATAGGTAATACGTTTCCATAATAGTTGTTTTCTCCTCAGTAAAGCACAGAAAATATCCCTTTAAAATTTAATATATAGAATTGAAAACCATTCACTGTCCATATTTGCTTCAAACCAGTTTGGAAAATAAGACATCCACACGGAATTGTTTTGATGAAGTCACAAAGTGAACAGGGATAAACCAAACAACAACAGAAGCCCCTTAAAATGTGCATCTACATTATAAAAGTAAAATCCTTACTACCTGAACCATGGAGGAATAGGTGTTATGGTTCTCTCCTATAGAAATGATTCCCTTTTTATAGCCATCTATCTGGCTAGTGGTTTAGCTCCTGAAATGGGTGTGACATAAATCAAATTCTGCAAGTGATTATGAATTCCAGGATCAGAGCAGCAGGAGAGGGAACAGGTTTGGCACATGCCCAGTTGAACTAAGCAAACCTAAAACATCTTTGGTCTCATAGGCTTTGCAGGTGACCATTAAATGAATGGCCATTGAGCCATTTACATAATATGCACCCTACGCTCAGTTACTTAGAGCAAACTTTCAGGTCGTTATGTTAACGGACCCCTGGAAAATACTCGTAACACTCTAGTGTGAAATTCTTAGGTTTCAGAGACCTAAAGTGCCTGAAATATGTCATCTGATGTAAAGTCCAGGCATTTGATTTTTTTATTGTCATTCAGTTTAGGTATTTCAGTTTTATCCCGTTCCATCTTGCCGCATCCCACCCCATCCAACCCCACTCCACTTTGTTCCATGTTTTCCATTCAGATTGGCTGATCCCAAGCTTCTGCTGCGTTAACATTCCAACATGGAGTGTCCCTCCTTACTAGGGGATTAGCAGAGCTGGTGGGTCCAATGCTTTTGAAACTGTTTCACCATGAAAACTTGTACTGGAAACAGTTACACGGCTGCTCATTCAGTCTATATTGCCTGTTTTATCTCAGGTTAGAAGCAGAGTCCCATTTAGGGCAGAGAAATTTGTTTCCTGTCAAGGCCCATTCACCTACACAGCGCACATTTCAACGCCTAACGGAGTCTCTTAGGTTAGAGCCCAAGGTAATCCTGAAATCCGAAAGCTTCTAGCTATGCTGCAGTGAGTGGCTTGAGAGAGAGCCTGAGCACGACTGATTGGTTCATTTATTCATTTACATGTTATCATGCAATGATCTATTGTGTGGTCTGTGTACAAGCACCTAAGCACCTGTGTGTCCTGGGTGCAGTGATAGATACAAGGGCGGAACAACGGGGACTGTTTCTCTGGGTGCTGAGATCTTTTCCTTCCCCTTCATAATCCCCCCACCCCTTTGTGAGTTAATTCCCAATTATCTAATTACTTAAGAAATGAGTAGAGGCCCAGATTCCAATTCTGGGCAAGGCACATACATTGGGTGAGACTGGCCATATGCCTCAATTGGCACGTATTTCTTTCATCAACAAAGGATCTGTTATGTCTTTAATACAGATTTTTAAAAAATAGGTGTGGTTTTTATTCAATCACACAATGGAGATATTTCTAAAGTTCATTAGTGAAAAGTAACATTGGGCGTGTGGCACTGAGTTTGGGCATAGGGTTTCCCGGTGAAATACAGTATTTGGGACAAAATAAAAAAATTGCAGTTCATCTGAAATTCAAATTTAACTGGGCACTGTATACATACTTATATATTATTTACTCTATATATTTCCTCCTAAATCTGGCAATCCTAATTGAGCATCACACATTCTAAAAAGGTGGGACAGGTCGGCAGCAGTTCATCCTTCAGTGGAATCCAGTTCAAGTTTCCAAACACTGCCATTCAGGGTCGCACATAAAAGCGGGCGGGAGTCCCTTTGCTGCCTAAGAGAGTTCCGTCCTGGTCTTACCAAAAAGCCACCCAGATAGCCAGCTGCTGTCGCCTTCCTTAAGTGGAGAGCAACAGAGGCTAAGGGGAGGTGCATAGCCTCCCGGAGCCAGAGCCTCCCACGGCCTCCCTGCGTCTGAGGCTGGAACGTGAGTGTGTAACTGCTCTGTAGGGGGCGTGGAAGTGCTTCGGGTGGGCCTCTGGGGGTGGCACACAAGCACCCCTTTACATAATGTTTATCGCAGAGACTAGAACAGTTCCTAAGAACTTCTCTCACTTGCCAAGAAAGATCTATTTTTAAAAGCCCTTATTACAAAAAACACTATTTAAATATCATGGCAATAATCCCCGAGGCAAGGTGAGTATAAAGAAAATTGTAAGATAAAAATATTCAGGAAGGAACTCTTAGGGAAAACTCCCTCTCTTCCCAGCTGAGACTTTCTGCACCCCTCACATACCCAAACGACTCCAAAGATCCTCACTGTTTAGTACTTTTAAGTTATTTGTACATGAATATTTTACAGTGATTTTAAAGAACAGATGTTCTCATATTTTCCCCTCTTGGAAAATTTGAAAATAATCTTAAAATGTCTTCAATATTCCAAAGTGCTTAACCTTTGCTCTGAGGTAATTACAGGTAAACATCTCGTTACCCACTAGGCGATTTTTCAAGAATGTTCCTAAATCACCCACGAGTTGTGTTCAAGTGTTTCTGGCACTGGCAGAGTCTATCGAAGAGTGGGGATGAGAATTTACTCACCACAAAAATGCCCAGTGATGTGACCGACAATGGTTGATAAATCTTT